>UCOH01010236.1:0-32309 GCA_900474275.1 Synergus japonicus
GATAAAAGTAGGACAATCGACGACCAATCATTTGAGTTGACACGCCGGTCCCAGAGATCGCGCTAGATGGTCAATTGCAGGCGACCGGCTGATTAGCTGCCATCTTCCTGGTCGTTATTGTGCACGGGAGTCACATCCGTGCACCTTGACCAGGATCCTCTTCATGCCTAAACGATGCGGATTGGACGTCAGTGTGATAATGTGTGTGTGACTCTGAGCTCCAGTGGCTCAGAGTTAATATGAAACAAATAAGAAGTGTGATCTTTTAGTTGTGGTGCGAGTGAATGAATTTTGCAGGTTCCGGATTGTTGTCTGGTTGGTCAGCTGATTTCGTAGAGCTCATGTGCTCCAATCAGCTGACAGGTTGTGTGCAAACAACCAACACTCTGTGCTGGGAGTTTATCGCGAACAAATGAATTTAAAAAGTTAAATACTAAAAATGTGCGTGGTATAAAATATACCACGTCACAATACATACCATGCATTACGGGCCTATCGGTTATTGGTGGCGCCCTCTATATCGCATAAGGTTCATTTTTGCTACTACACATAAAACTTTTAAAATTAAGTATTTTGTGAAACCCTTAAAAGAAATTCAACTAGGTGTATAGTTGAATAACTATGCAAAATTTCATCAATTTATCTCTACGCGTTTTCAAGATATTGCAGGATCGTGACATACATACATACATACACACAAACATTCATCCGGAGAATTTTTCAGGACATCATACTAGATATATTACCTTTGAAATATGTTCAAAAAAACCTTTTTTAGGAAACTGGATTTTGTCACCACTACAAAGCTTTCTCTATGAGGAAACAAAAAGAATGCTCAGCCATTCTGTGACTTGCTACGAACATTTATAAGAACAAGTGCAGGGCGCATTCTCTACTGACTATATTGGTGACTAGTGACAGATCTTTTCTTTACTACGTCACTAGTCACATGATATCGATAACTACTGGGATTGGCTGCGTCGAACTCAGTTCCCATTATGGTGGTTGATAGACTTCCGTCCACCTGTCAATGAACTTCCGCCTCGTTCCCTGAACGTCAATCTCTTTCTGAAAGTTGGACTAATTGGTTGTGCTCACATTGTCGAGGATTTACTAAATTGTTATATAACCAGGAATAATTGTCATAATCAAGGATTTGTTTAAAGAATTTGTTTGCCGTTGTTAATCAGGATTCGAATTATGGCAGATGTACAGTTTTCTATTGTTCTAGAAAGTGTAGCAAAGTAGCATTAGTGATTTTTATAATTGTAGTTTTGGAGCTACTTTGACGAGCTTGACCATTTTCATTATTTGATCTTTTTCTGATTAATCGTGTTATTTCGGAGTGCTCACGTTTTCATAAATTGTTTTATTCATCTTGTTTTCTATTTCTGCATATATTATGTTTAATTATTCATTGCCGCATTTTTATTAAATTTCGATTCAAACGATCTCTGATGTGGTTGCAGTGTTGTGTAACACGCGTATTTGCCTTTTTATTATTATGTAAATTAGAATCAAATTTAGTTTCCGAACTATTTCTTGTACATCAAACTAACGAGGTTATGAACCACCATGTAAATTGTAACGTTCTTTCTTATTATTTAAATGATTATTGTTTTGATTTCCGTTTATTAAATATATAATTTGTCTCTCAATCGATTTGGCTTCGATTTCTTTCCGTAATGTACCCGTGACCTTGAGATGTTACGATAACCTGAGCTAGTCATTGTTTTGCCTAAGGATATTTCAGAATTTATAAGATATTGGAACTCATCGTTATTTACTCTGAATAAATAACTGTCGCGTTATAAATTTGAGTTCCTCAAATTTATAAGATACTAGGATTGTCGAGACATAGTTTCGCGGTTAGAAGTCAAGCCGCTTTTCAATAATTAATTTAATTCTTTTGAAGTGGTTTTTTCCCTTTTCGGGGGGCCTCACCTCCCTGACCCCCCCAACCATAGGGCTTCGTCGCGCAACCTCCTAGCACTCCCTATAAAACTCTATGCTACAAACTAATAAATCAAATATCTATAGCAAGTCTGATTAAGAAATATTTAAGACATTTAATATGCAGGTCAAAGAGTCATCAGAAACCTATTAAATGGTTTTATTACCCCCGCGAAATGTGCAATAAATTTCCTGTACCAACTAGTCATCCCTATCAATCTTTGCAACTGTTTGATGTTCCTCGGTGTCGCAAAATCCAAGATCGGTTTCCACTTTTCCTAATCTATCCTCAGTCCTCGTTCATCTATCGTGAACTCTAAGTATCTCACTTCGGAGCATCCGAATTCACATTTTTCTAGGCTAATTGTTAGCCCTGCCTTGTTAACCCTATCCAGAACCACCTCCAGATACTTTAAATGGTCTTCAAAGTTTTGCGTTACGATGATAATGTCGTACAGGTAACAGAAAAATGGTTTGAGCTCTGGGGTTATAATTTTGTCTATGAGCTTCTGGAATGTGGCTGGTGTATTTTTCAGATCAATAGGCATTCTCTTTAACGGGAACATGCCCTTGCCCGGCTTGGATTCGTCTTCTAATGGGATTTGTAAGTATGCGAACTTTAGATCTATTTTCGAAATCTATTTCGCAGCTCTTAATGCGTTCAAAATCTCATCCATAATTGGTATTGGATAGAGGTCTTTTCCAATAAAATTATGAGGAAGTAGGTAATCTTTCTTAAAATTCAAAATACCGCTCTAGTTTCTACAAAAGCAAACTTGAAGAAAAAAAATATTTTTCTCTTTATATGTTTATAAGTGAAATAAATCAAAAGATATTGTAACATGGCTGTTACGTCATGACTGCTCAGCGCCCACGACTAGGTTGGTCACTGACCAGCCGGCGTATCCGAGGGTCGGCGGACTTTGTCCATCGGGCTCTAGGCCGACCAGCTGATCCAGCGAATCAACACTTGTTTCGTCGCTTCGCAATCGAGAGTACACGGAAAGAAATTAAAGACAGTAGCGACACTCATATGTACCACTGATGCGCAAAAGTGTAGGACTGTAATTGCGCCCTCTGTTTATGATGATTGTTCTCTTAATTAAGGCACGCTTCTAGCTGCTGCCATCATCGACGCCGTCGCCATCACCGACAGTCAAGGAGTCCCCGAAGGGTTGCAGCTCGCCTATTTATTCGATTCCCAAAGCTACGAGTTCTCTGATGTACGTTCTCATTAAAGCTTTGCTTTGTAACCATCAAATGTGTTTCATGTCTCTCATTGCTCTCTCTCCGGACTTCAGTAATTTACCTCTTCCACTACTTTGATTATACCTGACGCCTACTAATTTTTCCTTATTCCTGAGCCGTGGGAGGGATTGAGACTTGAGAAGTGCAGAAGGAAAATTTATTTAACCGAGTTCTGCCAGAGTGGAGATAGTTGCAAAACGTGACAAAGTCCTGCGTGTCGTAAAATTCACATGAATGTGTCCTTAGGGTGGTCCTTATTTTTTCGACGTTGACGATGACGGCGTGGATGATGGCAGCGGGGGTGGCAAGTTGGAACTACTGAGCACAACACACCACAGCGAAAAAGGCACTCGCGGCACGGAGTCTGAGTGCTGAAACATGGGATTTAATTTTAAGTTTATATTTCGCGCGGTATCTTAAGAGGAGAGAAGAAGTACATTATCGAGAGACTATCACCTCCCGTGATTATAAGTAAGGGGGGAAAATCGACAAGCGCAGAAGCGAAGGGCGACAGTCAGAACCATTTTTAATATCAATTCTGTCACATGTGTCGTTCGCTCGCAGCGTTTTTAGCCAAAGAAGGATTTCTTTAAGGTAACCGCTCAGTTTGTCGATATATCAGATTTCGGGGGTTTTACAAAAGGGGATAGTATAATTCGGAAGTGTATTTCTTTCTCTGTTACAGCGTGGTGAATTTATATATTGTTGAATGTCTCATTTTACACTACAAATTTTATTGGAAGGACGTTGTTGAGATTATAAAGATGTCTTTTTTATAATATAGATACAGAGCGTCGATAATATTTATTCCGAGCCATTCAGATTGCATTTTTCGTGTTCGAGGACTCAGATTATTATTGGATAAACTTTGACTTTTCCAGTTAACAATGCGAAATCGCTGGTAACATTAAGATGGTCAAACATATCTCGTGTGAGCCTCTAGAAGGCGTCTATCTTATATGGCTCATTCCAAATAAAAGGTAACTTTTGGCTACTATGAATGTTGAGATGGCAATGGTCGATTTTGGGTTTGATACTAATTTTTTTCTATTGTCTGAGGTGTCAAATGTACGAAAATCATGGTGGTTACGCAGATGGAGGCAGTTCTTTACAAGAATGAACCGTTTTGTGGCAGAAACTAACAAACTCTAAAAATTTTCTGCCTCGGCATAAAAATACCTTATTTTATTAAAAACATTGTAACTCTTGTCACTTTTTAGTATCAGATATCAAATAAGTATAAGTATATGTATAAAATCAAGTTTTATATACAATTTAGTCCAAAACATCAATCAAAAGGCAGGAAAAATAAATTTTTCTTCTCATTTTTGTTTGAAAAGAATATTTTAAATATATTGTATAAGTTTTATACAAATATTATAATAGAAAGATCATTTACTTACTAAAAAATTAAAGTACTAATGGCTAATTACACAATAATCCTTCGAATTTTTTTCTGCCTTCCCATAAAAATGACATTTCCACAATTAAAACGATCGATTGGTTTCGTTTACTTGAGAAAAGTTGTTTACTTTGGATCCATGGGCAAAGCAAACAGTGTTGCCACACACACAAAATATTCCGCGAAGGCAAAAATGAGCGCATTTTGGCAAAATTAAAAAAATGAGAATGAGGGACACGTTTTTGCTAATTTTTTGTTCGTAGATGTAATCCTAATCTGCTGGAAGTAATGAATGAATACCAAATTACTAGGCTTATATTTTAATAAAAAATTTATTTTGTATAGTATAACTGAAGGAAAATTAAATATAGTTTACAACATAACATAATGTAAGTGCCCTGGGGACAGGTACAGTAGTGGACATTTTGCCTGCTTTTAGGTCTGCCATTCAGTTCAAAATTGATTTTCAACATTAATAAGTTTGAATATTAGTAGATAATACTTCATTTTAATATAATAATCACAAAAGTTGCAAAACAAAATAGTAAAAATATGTTTTTTGGCAGGGGGACATGAAAGTTACCTTTTATTTGGAATGAACCATATAATATTTGTTGTGCCAGATTGCCCACGAAATATTTAATGATTGTCTGTTATGTGGGATATTTATGTACTGCTGAATTTTTGGGAAAACTCATTGTTTCTTTTTAGGGATAGATTCCTTTATTCAAATTCCGTTCCGAGTAAGGTAGTGGACCCGATACTCGAACACTTAACGGCTTAGTGTCAACTCTTGCCCATTTAAAAGCATTTTTAAAGTATTTAAATTGCAAAAAAACGTATGACGCTATTTTTAGTTGTAAAGATAAACATTCTTTGAACTATTTAAATAAGAAAATATAGATGAAAGAAAAATAGACGAAAAGTGCAATCCGAATTAGAAAGAGGTTAGGAATTATAAGTTATTTATTTATCATATTTTAAAGTTAGAATTTGAACCAACAATTTCTAAAAAAATCAATGAAAACCTATGTGTAAATTTCATTATACATAATTTAAAAATGGTATTAGATAAATGTAATGTTCAGTTGTGCGCATGTACTTTGAGAAAAAAAAATCATAATTATATGTTGTCAATACCTTACTTTTCAAAAATCTATTGAAAATTACCGCGACGAACATGGGACAGAAAGATATCAATGATTGCCGTGATAATATTCAACTTTTATTGTAAAATTGCTACAGTCTTCGGTCTAAGGTTACTTAAGCCTGTTGCAGCATTTCACGAAAACATGTAAACAAACACAGAAAAATAGCAAAATCTGTGGAATGCCTTAAAATCCGCCATTGTGTCCACATCTTGCCAATATGTGGTGTTTGAGGTCGCAAAAATGATGTGTTTGAAGTGTCGTTTTTTTTATCGGCAATCTTTTGGTTGTACGACAGGGGCTATCTGCTTATTTTCTGCAAAAAGAAATTTGTTTGGCTAAAAAGTGAATTTTTACAAGTGAGGAGACGCGGGTTGAGGGGTGCGGGTAAACAGTACTTACATTTTGCCAAGTCCCTGTCCGAGCAAAAAAGGCACAAAACTTCACTTCAAGGGTGCTTCACTCACTCAGAAAAATTTTCCGAATTTCGCTATGCACTTCAAAGCCCGAGCACTTACGAAAATCGTGTAAAAAAAGAAGTTTGAGAAATCGCGTACTACACATGCGCTAGTTAGTTGAATATAGTTACGGGACCTGTCGTACAACCAAAAGATTGCCGATAAAAAAACGGCACTTCAAACACATCATTTTTGCGACCTCAAACACCGCGTATTGGTAAGATGTGGACACAATGGCGGATTTGAGTAAAGTCTACATTAATTTTTAGTGGTTTGAAAATGCTAACATAAAATGAGACGGTATACCCGAACGCCCCCCAAAATGTATAAAAAAAACATTAAAAACATTTACTCACCTTTTTTTTCTTAATCATATTACAATTGGACTTCAATTTAAACCATTTTAAATTTTAAAAAAGACGTGATTGATGATGAAAATCGAAATACAATAACCTATCTTTCTTAGCTATAGACACAAGGAACGAGGCAAATACAAGTGATTCCTCGAATTGCCACGAACTTTTATTTTTTTCTAAACGATGGTACCACTTTTTCTTTTTTTTACATTTTAAATAATAACTTAAAATATTAAAGTATTTTATAACATTTTTTGTGAAAACGATAAAAATGTATATCATTTTTTAAAATTAAATAAATTTAATTAAATAAATTTAAAATTAAATACCTTATGATCGTATGATTTTATGCATTATATTTTATCAGGCAGTATTTATGGGTTCTTAAATGCAATGCTTTTGTAATCGCACACCTAGTGTAAATCTTTTAACATATTTTGTCCTTTCGGTGAACGTTTACTTTGTGCTATGTGTAGAGGCACATTTTATATTTGCTCAATTTTCTCATATTTTATAAAACGTTTGTGTGCTGATATTTGTGAATTTTATTCACTGTTTTTGTAGCGTAACCCTAAGGGGACATCGTTCAATGAGGATTATTATTGTTCATTGATTTCGTATTTTGATATTCAATAATAATTTTGATGTTGTTATTTATGAATCATTATTCTCTCAACTACCTTGGCCAGTCAATTCACATTTGTTAGTCTTTCTTGTATATAAACTCAATTTAAGCAACTTTCAGATACTCATTCAAATTTAACGATCTTCAATTTTGAACTTTTATTATAGAATTAAATTCTTCCTAGAGTCAAGCTTTATCTCTTTTAGCAATTTACATTTTATAATCAGCGGTGATTAGCTGAAATATGTACGTGCAACAGTCGTATGTCCATCATATTCTCATTGTACTGCCCCTAATAATGATGTTCAAAGTCAATCACATTTTTTTGAAAACGTTCTCCTTGCTCTTCTTAGTAGGCAAAAAAAATTATCTTTGAAATTATCCAAGTGAGCACGTAACATATGTACTTTAAGAGACATTCTGCAATATCCAGGAAGTTGGCAACGACAACTTAAATTTTCAAAAAACAAAAGTAGTGCTGAGTTGTGCTACATTTGTGCTCACTTTTGCCGCAAAAAAATTTTTCGAAAATATCAAAATTTGAGCCATAATTTCAAAAAGCATTTTTTGTCTCAGCACCGACATTTCGTTTCTTCAGAAATATGAATGTTGTGCTGAATTGCGCTAGATTTGTGCTCACTTGTGCCGCAAAAGATTTTTCGAAAGTATCAAAATTTGAGCCAAAATTTCTAAAAGCATTTTTTGTCTCAACACCGACATTTCGTTTTTTCAGAAAAATGAAAGCTGTACCGAATTGTGCTAGATTTGTGCTCACTTATGTAGCAAAAGATTTTTTTAAAAAATCAAAATTTGAGCCAAAATTTCAAAAAAAAAAAAGTTTTTTAGCTTAGCACCGCCAGTTTGTTAAAAAAAACTGTAAGTGTTGCTGGATAGTGCTAGGCTAGCATAACAACACTTCCCAACAACATATGTTGCTCAGACTTATATTTTCCAAAATAGATCAAATTTTTTGGACTTGGAAATAATTTTTAACTCGGAATTTTCAAAAATTCGAATATCGAAAATCGGAAAGTTATGCTGAGTTGTGTTAGCCGAGCACAACAAAACTTACCTAGAACATTTGTTGATCTGACTTATATTTTTCAAAATAGATCAAATTTTTTGGATTTGGAATTAATTTTTGACTCGACCTTCTCAAAAATGTGAATTTCGAAAATTGGAAAGCTTTACTGAGTTGTGCTAGCCTAGCGCAATAAAAATTCCCTACAACATTTGTTGATCAGACCTATATTTTCGAAAATAGGTCAACTTTTTTGGACTAGGAATTAATTTTTGACTCGGAATATTCAAGAATGCAAAATTCAACTCAGCACATCTTTCCGATTTTTGAAATTCGCATTTTTGAAACTTTCGTGTCAATTATTAATTCCAAGTCAAAAAAAGTTGATCTATTTTGGAAAATATAAGTCTGAGCAACATATGTTGTTGGGAAGTGTTGTTATGCTAGCCTAGCACTATCCAGCACAACTTTCCAATTTTCGAAATACACAGTTTTGAGAATTCCGAGTCTAAAATTAATTCGAAGTCCAAAAAAGTTGATCTATTATCGAAAATATAAGTCTCAGCAACAAATGTTCTAGGGAAGAATTGTTGTGCTAGCCTAGCACAACTCTGCACAACTTTCCAATTTTCGAAATACACACTTTTGAGAATTCCGAGTCAAAAATTAATTCCAAGTCCAAAAAAGTTGATCTATTTTTTAAAATATAAGTCTGAGCAACAAATGTTGTTGGGAAGTTTTGTTGTTCTAGCCTAGCATAATTCAGCAACACTTTCCGTTTTTTTTTTAACAAAATGGCAGTGCTGAGCTTAAAAACATTTTTTTGAAATTTTGACTCTAATTTTAATTTTTTTGAAAAATCTATTGCGGCACAAGTGAGCACAAATCTAGCACAATTCAACAAAACTTTCATTTTTCTGAAAAAAATGAAATATTGGTGTTGAGCCAAAAATCGTTTTTTGAAAATGGTGGCGCTAATTTTGATTTTTTCGAAAAATCTTTTGCGGCACAAGTCAGCACAAATCTATCACAATTCAGCACAACTTTTGTTTTTTTGAAAATTTAAGTTGTCGGTGCGAACTTCGACCGAATTGTAGTAAATAATCTGTAGAATCATAATCCATGTCGTTTTAAGGGTTTAATACCAAAGTTTTCACCTGTTTTGTAAAGAATTTTTTTATCAGATTAAAATTTATATTATAAATCCTGACTTTTCACACATCATTATAGATATAAAACACTATTACACAAATCTTTTTTTTAATAATAAATCCGGCTGGTATGGCTGCCGGAACTTATCCATTCCAAAAACTGGCGTGTTGTTCTACACATGTGTCGCTATCGTATGAACCAGAATAATTAAAATCCAAAAAAAAATTAATACAAAATGGACGATTTGAAGATTTTTCACCTTTTTTTAACCGTAAATTGTTTCAAATAAGGCTTAAATATTAATCAATAATTATGGTTTTGATTTATGCGATAGCGACACATCTAAAATACAGGGTTATCCATTTTAGTCTTCATGTATTTTAAGACTAATCACGTCAAGTGGGCACCCCAATTTCCAACCCAAGCTAATGTTACAAAATTATTATATCAATCGAATCTTCATACTAAAAGTAACTCATAAAAGGAGGACTTTCGACAATAGAACTTGTTTAAATATTTGTTTTCGTGCAACAAATATTTATGAGTTTTTTTCTTTAATAATTCATTACGCTCAAACTATTGAATTTTTTTAAACGAAATTTTGTACACATACTGCTGCAAGACAGCATTTTCAGATAAAAAAATATTGCGATACTCAATAAACAAGTTTTCCATATTTTTAATAACATTTTTATGAAAAATTGGGTATTTATGATGACATAAATTAAGTTTTTTCTAATGAATCGGCCAAAAATTACAGACAAATTTCACTTACTCACTCGATTGTTTTCAACGTATGTTACTGTTATAACTAACATTTAAACATTTTTTTATACTTTTAAACTTTTTAATTTTTTTAAGCTTTCAAACTTTGTAATCTTTCTTTTTATATATAAACTATCCGATAAATTAAATGTATAAAAAAATGTTATAGTTTTAGGTATAAACAGTACGTTACGTTGAAAACACCGAATTTTTACTATTATAAATAGCCAAGAAATGCATTTGTTAATTAAATTTGTTTAAAAAATCATTAATTATTATTGAATGTCTAAATTGGGTAAGTGACATTTGTCTGTAATTTTTGGCCGATTCATTAGAAAAAACTTAATTTATGTCATCATAAATACCTGATATGGTCAATTGTTTATAAAATAACAAATTATTTATTGTCTTTCATGAATTCAGGCAAAAATCGGTTTCTGTTTATAAATGATTTATATTTATTGCAAATAAATTCTCGAATCACTGTCAATCCCCATGAATCCATTCTCACCCACTTATTTGTTTATAACAAATTCAATAAATTTTTTAATAATTTCTAAGCTATTGGTAAACTTTCCTAGATAGTTGCTTCATTGTTTCTAGGTATTTGGGATTGAATACAAGTATTTCTCGAAACTCGGTACTCAAGAAACTAAATTTTTTTTTCATTTTTGTTAATAAATAAACAAAAATAAACATTTTTTTTCAAAACATGTATCGAGGTTTTTGTGCGGAACTTTATAAGCTTTAATTTAGAAAAAAAAAGTTTCAAATCGGTTCAGAAATAGCTTCTGAATATTAATTTGTCCGCCAAAATTTTTTTAACCCACTGTGCGTCATGGGCCCGAGCAACGCGCTGCGCCGCGCTTCGCAATTATACATTTTCTGAACAAATTAATGGCGGGCAGTGAAATTTTGCTTCGGATTATAAGTCTTGAATAGTTTTTACATGTACCACCAAAGATTTAAACGATTAGAGCATTGAGAAGTTAATAATTATGCCAATTGTTCATAAAAATGTTATTAAAAATATGGAAAACTTGTTTATTGAGTATCGCAATATTTTTTTATCTGAAAATGCTGTCTTTCAGCAGTATGTGTACAAAATTTCGTTAAAAAAAATTCAATAGTTTGAGCGTAATGAATTATTAAAGAAAAAAACTCATAAATATTTGTTGCACGAAAATAAATATTTAAACAAGTTCTATTGTCGAAAGTCCTCCTTTTATGAGTTACTTTTAGTATGAAGATTTGATTGATATAATAACTTTGTAACATTAGCTTGGGTTGGAAATTGGGGTGCCCACTTGACGTGATTCGTGTCAGTCTAAAATACTTTATTTACGAAAAAATGGTTTAGACAAAAGTTGACCAGGATCGAGAGGGCCATTTAACTGTATCATCAATTTTGATCTTGAGTTCAATTTTCAAGATCATTTGCTTCAAACGCGCGCCAAATGCACGTTCGGTGCTTTCGAGATGCTTACGTTGTTCTGCGTTTGTTCATCTGTTCTCCATATTTATGACCAAAATAACGATTAACCCAACAATGCTACATATATTTATTATAAGAATTTGCACTTTTTTTCAGGCGTGATTTGCAGTGGTCTTCTCTGAATATTTTTAACATTTTCTTGAAGTGTTACAAGACATGTGTCATGTCAGCATGACATTAGTTAACTAATTATTAATTAACTAGTTATTAATTAACTATTAACTAATTGTTTGGCTATTAAGTAATTAATCGCTATCATTATTGACAACATGTAATTGTTATGTCAGCACGACATTAGTTAATATTTTATTAATTAATTATTCAGTAATTAACAAATTATTGATTAACATTATTTAATCATCATCATTGACAACATGTAATCATTACATCATAAGCCATAGTTATAATTATAAACATTAATTTCATTTACATTTATGTCACTGACCCTTACGACCCGAGCCATCTGCAATACTAATAAATCTCTAAATCTACAAGAGGACATCGACTGTCATACCCAAACTCACGCCCTCAAAGGAACACTATAAACTCCATCTGCATAGGAGACACACACAAGAAACATGCACACTCTCAATTACTCAACGCATCTTTGAGAGGTCTAAAAACCACCCTCGCTAGTGCAAGACGGACACCGCTCTAACACTACTCTATTGAAATTTTTGGTTTCTAAAGATCAACATAAAAACAGCACGACCCAAAAGAGTCAGCAGCATTCAGTATTCAGTCTCCAATCTTGAGTCTCGAGTAAACAACACGTGCAGGGTGCAATTCTTCTACAGAAAACTCTAGTTTAGTCTTCAAGTTCGGTCTTCAAGGGCAGTCACCCAGTGCAATACTTCTAGAGTGAAAGAATCACCCACTGCAATACTTCTAGAGTGAAACAGTCCTTCAGTGCAATACTTCTACGGTGAACACTCAGTCAGTGAATCCAGTTCTCCACGGTATAAATCAGTTCAAGTGAAGTGAACACAAATCTCTGACAAAAATTACGAGGTTAATTTAGTGAAGATAAAATTCACTGGTGGCATTACGGGCCCTAAACAGTGAAGTTTCAAAAATCTAGTTACTACCAATTTCGATTTGTGGAAGTGGAGAAGTGTGCAAGAAGAACAAAGGGATTACCAATTAATAACAGAAGGCTCCAGCACAATCATCAATAAGAAGGTACCGTTTCCTCAATACTCAGGCTCACTTAGCTTTTCGTAAGGGTCAATTCTCGTCTAAGATTTATGTAATAATTCCAACAATTGTAACTTTTTAAATTAATAAATTTGTAAAACTTAATTTAACCAATTTCATTTGGCTTGTCCTTGTTCCCAGATTCGTATTAAGTTACGGACTAAAACAAGGGATTAGTAATATAGAAATTGAGTCTGTTGACAGCTAGGTCGAATAATTAATAAATATTAGGTAGGACGTAACACATGAATGACAAACACATAATGGATATACACTTATGACGTCGTATATTTGTTATTACCTAATTTCGCTATCAAAGCACTAATGGCCTCCGTTATTGAAAAGTGTTCTGATTTCTTAGTATCATAAGGAATTTTGTTTACATTTAGTAATATACTTGAAACGTAATCATATAGAATAGAGAAACACGAAAAAATTATACGAACATATTCAAAAACACTACGATTGGCGAACTCCATCCTGTGGAAAATTCTTAATTTAAGGGGGAAGGCCCAGGAACGATGTCGATTTTAAAAGATTTTTTTGGGGCAAAAAAATTTTTTTATTTTTAAAATTTTTTATTGTTATTTAGGTACATCCTTAGTATACTATAAATTTTTTTTTAACTTTCAAAATGGCGGCGCTGCACGTTTTTCTTGAAACGCTATTTTTTCACACTCCTTACACGATAACTCAAAAAATAATAGTTCTATTGCTTTGAAATTTTGTGAAGATCTTCTTGAAACATCTAGCTATACTCCAAACCTACGGTTGGGATTTTTAATCCAAATTACAGAATTTATTTAAACAAATTAATTAACTAAAAACGTTCAATTTTTAAAAATCTTTCTTATTTTTGTAAAAATGATTTTTTTTGTTTTATAGGTTTGGAGCATAGCTAGATGTTTCAAAAACATCTTCAGAAAATTTCAAAGCAATAGAACAATTATTTTTTGAGTTATCGTGTAAGCAGTGTGAAAAAATAGCGTTTCGAGAAAAACGTGCAGCGCCGCGATTATGAAAGTTAAAAAAAATCTTATAGTATACTAAGGGTGTACCTAAATAACAATAAAAGATTTAAAAACAAAAAAAAAATTTTTTCACTCCAAAATAGATGTTTTAAAATTGACCTCGTTTCGAGGCTTCCTTCCTTAAACAAGAACAAATTTATTGATTTTAAAGTTTATATTTACCTCTATTGCTTGTTACCATATATGATAAATGTAATTATTATCCTATATAGTAATTCAAAGTTTTTTATAATTCATTTACATGCAATATGATAATTAATAATGAAAATGCCGAAAAAATGGGTATAGATAGATATAAGTACGGAAATACATGCAAAAACGATCAGTTACGATTTAAAGCCACATAGATTATGATTCTATAGATGTGATTTACTACAATTCTGTCTTTTCATTTTTCAAGAATGTCTTTGTCGACATAGATGTGTCAAATCTGTTAATTGTGACTAAGTTGGTGTGAACCATAATCTGTACAACGACAAATTGATTGACAGAGGTATAATTATAATAATTAATGTCTAATAAAAAGATGGTTGTGGAAAAAAGAGTGATTAGTATAAGTAATCAATGGAAAATTAAATTGTTCTAGAGTGGTTCGAATTGTTAAATGGAACGATCCGTATTTGTCTAGACGCCCGCTTTATTAATAATATTATTGAGTCCTAGAATGAGTCACCACCCATAATCAATGATACTATGCAAACATTTCATGGGGTAAAGCATATATCTACGTCAGACTTAGCAAATGGTTACTGGCAGATACCATTGCATAGGGATTCTCGTAAATATACTGCTTTCCTATATGATTAAAGGGTATATCATTTCTGCCGAATACCGTTTGGATTAAAAACAGCGGGGTCTGGATTTATTAGGGCACTGCAATGTGCATTGGGCAATCAATTTGATCATTGTTTAACGGCGTATGTTGATGATCTTCTAATTGCATCTAGAGGTACATTTAATAATCATTTGAATGATCTATGCTCGGTGTTTCAAGTCTTGCAAGAAAAAAATTTTACATTGAGATTAGATAAATCGTCATTTTTTTGTCAATCGGTTAAATTTTAGGGGTTCAACCTTTCCTTAGAGGGTATTAAATCGGATCCAGACAAGTTAGAAATTATTCGAGAATTCGCTAAACCAGAGAATAAAAAACAATTACAGAGCTTTTTAGGAAAGTGTAATTATTATCGTTAATTTGACGCGAAATACTCAAACTATATTGATCCTTTTCGGGACATTTTGAGAGAAAGTAGTGTTTGGGTTTGGAATGATTCTCACAAATGGGCTTATAAAGATCTAAAAAATAACTTGGCAGATTGTATAATGTTGAAGCATTACATCCCTGGGGGAAAATTTCGATTACAAACTGATGCTTCGAATCAAGGCATCAGTGGTATTTTGTATCAAATGGCCCTAGATGGTAATTATCAGGTTATCACGTTAGTCAGCAGATGTGTAATGCAACCGAAAAACATTATTCAAGCACTGAGCAGGAACTGCTTGCTATAGTTTATTCGATCTTGCAATGTAAGACATATTTGTTGGGGGTAAAATTTGAAATTATTACTGATCACCAAGCATTAACTTTTTTAAATAAAGCAGATTTGCAAAATTCGCGATTTATTAGATGGAGTATAATCTTGCAAAATTATGATTTTAAGATAAAACACTGTGTCGGGAGTGACAATGTTATTGCTGATTTCTTTAGCCGAAACCCCGAAGGAAAATTTGAGCTAGAAGAGCCTAATGTAATTGCTATTAATGAGCTGTTATGTAGTTTACCCATGCGGTTGTCACCTTTGGAATGCGATGAAATTAAATTGGATAAAGATTTGCGAAAAGAATTAAAAAATGTAGCAAAATTACAAAATTAATATGAAGAAATTAGGAGTATTAAAACTAAAATTACAAGTAAAAAATTTGAAAACAAATATTTAGTGCATGATGGAATTTTGTTTGGCAAGGATCAGGCACTAAGCAATTGGCAAGTGGTAATACCTCAAGTTCTGGTCATAAAAATTATGGATCATGTTCATGCGAAATTAGCACACCCCGGGTGTCAAAGGGTGAAACCAGGGAATTGTCAGATGCAAGGGGAATTTCAATTTGTGAAGTCTGAGAGACCAGGTGATTTGGTAACAGTTGACTTCTTCGGGTCACTTCCAAGATCAATTGGGGGGGTAGAATATATTTTTATTTTATTAGATGCTCACTCAAACTATGTTAAATTATATCCGTTAAAAAGGGAAACAACGAAAGCAGCACTAAAGAAGTTATTTGATAAATATATTCCGGAGATGGGAAAACCAAAGAGAATCTTGGCAGATAATGGGACACAATTTACGTCACCAATGTGGCGTAGGACACTGCAAGAAGCAGATATAAAGCCGATCTTTTCGTCAATAAGACACCCACAAAGTAATCCTACGGAAAGGGTGATGAGAGAATTAGGTCGTCTGTTTAGAACGCGTTGTGCAGATTCTCACACGAGATGGGCAAAACATGTGCCTGAAATTGAATATTACTTGAATGTAACTACCCATAGCAGTACCGGATATTCTCCCATTGATTTGCATTTTGGAACGAAACCTCAGGATCAGATACGAAAGTTGATTGATTACTCAGAACTACAAGATTTGACTCATGAGGGAAAAATTTTGATAGCAAATAAACAATTACTAGGAAATTTTGAAAAGTGAAAAAAGAGGCAGAAAAATCATTCTGATATTGATCTGAAAATTGGGGATTTAGTTTTGCTTCAGGTACCAAAAATGTCGGATAAAATAAAAAATGTAACTGAAAAATTCTTTCACTTATACTTTGGTCCATACAAGATCGCAAAAATATTTGGTAAAAACGCATTTCAATTAATTAATAATAAAAATCCTGAACTTATCATTGGTATCTATAACAGATGTAGCTTAAAAAAATATAAAGAACAGGATAAAGATTTTGCATTATAAAAATAGAGTTTTCACGTTATCATGATTTTGGAGTTGAGATGAATTATGATTAATTAACTGTCGATGCAAAATTGTATATATTGTATATATGTAATTAGAAATTGACGAAAGTGTTATGGAATATGTATATTGCAAGGCAAGTGTAATGGAGAGATGAGAATGTTTGAATAAGCCGTAGAATAAATAATGGAGGTAGATCATAAAATGGAATAATATTGTCATGATCCATTTTATGAAGGGGGCGTTGTAAGGAAATATAGAAGTAAGAAAAGATAAATATGAGAGAGAAAATGAATGAAGTGAAATAATGCGTGACGTATAATGACGTATGGATAATGGATATTGGAAGGGGAATAAGGGCTAGGTAATGAGCAAAATGTTAATTAAAGCTCTTTCCAATAAAAGAGCTCGTAAGAGACACACGTTGAATAGATGTGTCAAATCTGTTAATTGTGACTAAGTTGGTGTGAACCATAATCTGTACAACGACAAATTGATTGACAGAGGTATAATTATAATAATTAATGTCTAATAAAAAGATGGTTGTGGAAAAAAGAGTGATTAGTATAAGTAATCAATGGAAAATTAAATTGTTCTAGAGTGGTTCGAATTGTTAAATGCTAAATCGAAGGGATCTGAAGCCTGATCGAGGAAGAATGAATTTTGGTGATAAGTTGACAAAAGGACAAGCAGCCCAGCTTTTTGACATCTTCGCATCGTGAAGGCTGTAGGAATTTCGATAAATCAAATTTCCTCATTTGAATGGAATCATCAACGGTCAAACGCCTGTACAAAACTTTATGGGTATAAGTTTAATTTTCATATGTGATTTGTCTCAATACTTCGTGCGATATTATTCTTATATATAAACATGTTTATGGTGTGTGTGTCAGGTGTGATTGAGATTTCATAAAATTACGTAATTGTTATTGCTTCCAATAAATTTATCCTTGTTATTTATTCATGTGGATTATCTCTCACGTCTCGTATCCTGGAAATTATTTTTTTATTGTAGCTTTAGGTTTGTTGATGAAACCTTTGAAACCAAAGCTTTATTACAACACCTAAAAAGATGTGATCGGGAAACAAAGAAATAATCAGTAACAAAAAAAAATTTGTGGCCATCTTGAACTTTTTCAAAATTTTGAGTTTTCATTGTACTCACGTGCTATATAATAAATAAATCTGCCTTTTGTATAAATTTAACGAGATTTTGTTATTAATTATTGTGGAAATTGTACTTTGACACAAATGTTAATATTCGCCGATTTCGCTAAAATTTGATTGAGATAATTTTTTTCGTCATTATAAAAAATGGCATTTATAACGCAATTATGCACCGATTGTATTTTTTTTAAATTCAGAACTAAATTCTTTAGAAAATGGTGAGAGTAGATTTTTTATTTTTTTGTTTACTTAATTTTTATGTTAATTCAAACAGTGAAAAAAATGTCGAGTTTTAAAATTTTATTTTTTATCACCTAGACAAAATTTTTCTTATACATCTCGTCCCTTGGATTTAATGCACAAGGGTATAGGAAAGTTAAAAAAATTTTTAACTTGCAGAGTTAATTATTATAAATAAATTGTGTTAGCAAACAATCGACATTTAGAATTATTCGTGTTCGAAGTATATTTCGAAGTTAGGATGATACGTGGAAATTATAATTTATGATTAGATGTTATTTGCTCATTTCATAAACAAATTATATGAACTAATGTACATTTTGGGCGTTTTAAAGCGAAAATAAACCGTTTTTTCTTTTCCCCTTGTTAAAATTATATTTCCAATAACATATTCTGAAAATTTTCTTGCCATTCATCAATATTTGTTTATTTTGTAAACAATTTATATAATCAACTGTACATTTTGGGTATTTTTAAGCGAAAAGAAACCGTTTTCTCTTCTGAACTGGATAAAATTATATTCTCAATATAAGAGTCGAATTCTCTGTTAATATATACCCGTCCTTTCTTCGAATAAATCGATTGAACTTCTTTACCTTTTTCTTCCTCATAGAGGAAGCTTTGTACTGGTGACAAAATCCTGTTTCCTAAAAAACGTTTTTTTGAACATATTTCAAGAGCAATATATCTAATATGATGAACTGAAAAAATGTCCGGATGTGTGTGTGTGTATGTGTGTCACGATCCAGCAATTTCTTGAAAACGCGTAGAGATAAATTGATGAAATTTTGCAGACTTATTCCATTATATACCTAGTTGAATTTCTTATAAGGGTTTAACAAAATATTTAAGTTTACAAGTTTTATGTACTTTTATAATTTTCGTAAAATTCATTTTTCTACTATAACTTCTCAAATATTGAAAATTTAAAGCTAGTGTAAGGGAAATGAAGATTCCTTTCATCGAGACAAATCGATTGACCTATATGATTAATGCATTTCATTAAAAAATAAGAAAGTCATGCTTTATTGTAATTTTCTAAAATGAATTTTTTGAATATAACTTCTCCAATAATCAAAATTTAATGTTGATGTAAAAAATACTTAATGCTTCCTCTATGAGGAAGCAAAGTGCTCATTGAATGAGTACAAAAGTTGAGACAATTTGACAGCTAGTTTGTATTTCCACCAGGGCTATGTAGTGAATCGAATATTTATTAAGAATTGAATAAATATCTCACGGTTACGAAATTTGAAAAAATTTAAGGGAATGCAGAAAAAGGGATTTCAGATTCCTTGGTACGTGAGTAAGTGAAATATTTGCCCTCATCCCGTGAGAAAAAGCCGGTTGGAGCGCAAGTGGGCCCCAGTTGATTTGCCCAACTCCCAATTAGGGTTCCCGATCACACCCCAACAAATGCCCAACTACTAATTAGGTTCTAGTCGGGGTTTTAACACTGAGTAGTGCTTATACCCAAAATGGGGTACCCTGTTAAGGGCATGTGTTACTTAACCGATCCCTACCTTACCGACATTTTTTTCTCTGTAACGCTACGTCTACATTTATTAAGATACTACATTGAAAATTTATATATTTGAAGCTAAAGCCTTAAGGTACGTTTTTCTGTTCCTAAATATTGACATTTTTAAAAAACAAATTTAAAAAAAAATTGTTTTTATTTTTACAAAAATTTAAGAGCAGACAAACATACATTAGCATATTTTCTTTAATTTTATCAATTTTCCATTTGATATCTTTATAAATGTAGACTTAGCGTTACAGAGAAAAAAATGTCGGTAAGGTAGGGATTGGGTAAGTAATACATGCCCTTAATGCCCGATGAATTTAAATATGATAAATTATTAAAATTTTATCATAATTGGTCACAAGATACAATGCACATTACAACTAAAATACTATTTTACTAATAAAAATATTACATTTCAAGATTTTTTTACAAATAGAGTTGCCCAGTTGGGCCCAGATTGGCACCCAAATAATAACTGGGCTTAATTGAGAAGATTTCCACACGGGATCCGAGGGTTTTATCCTGAATTAATGGGTTTTAAATTGGAAAGAGAATTTAAATAAATTGGAGAGGTTTTAATTTAAACATAAATTTATTGAAGTTTTAGAATTTTAGAGTGACATCAAATTAGTATTTTATTTAAAAATAGGATTTAACTTCGCGTTGAACGATCGAGATCACAATTTAGAAAAAAGAGCAAGGTTGTTTGTGATCGCATACAAATTTTAAAGAAAAGAATTGGAACGATACATCAAACTTACTGCGTATCCTATTGGTCCTTATTGTCCTAAAACTTTACCTACCAGTTGGAAGGAAATAGAAGGGATGTTGAGGATCACGTCGAAGTCCCTTCCACTGAACCAACTAATTTACTTAAGATTCTATCGACCACAAGGAACAAATTCTCATCAGTGTACTTGCGCTTCGCGCTCAATATTCTATTAAAACATCATTTCAACCTCTTCTTTAAAAATATAAAATTCAAATTTTTAGCCAAATAACGCGAAATACAGATAAAATTATAAAAAACATAATTATTTGTCTTAAAAACATACACAAATTCTCCCTTAACCATTTTTTAATATGATGAGCATTTTTCTTTTTAATCTTAAAAAAATCTACAAACTAACAAACAGATAAACAGACAGATACATTGGTAAAAACATATTTTTCATGTTCAGTGAATTAAAAAACTTAGATTTTTAACAAAAAATTTTTTTTCTTTTTGGTAAAATTTTACACAAATCTAATACTTTCTCCGATGATCACACGGAAAAAAGGTTAGGGTAACTGGTGCCCCAATTAGTGTTTAGGCATACTATGGAAGCATACGGGAAGCATACTATGAGCTGCTTACTCATATAACGGGAGAGCAGTTCACTTTTATGGAAGAACCATTCACCCTTAATAAGCCTACAGCTCATTTTATTATTTCGCGCTTCGCACTCGGCTATTTTAAAGAATATTTTTTAAGATTATAAAGAAAACTACTCATCTATTCAAAAAATGATTAATTGAGAATTTGTAGATCATTTTAAGATCAATACTTATGTTATGATAATGTTCTCTGTATCTTGGGTTATTTGGCTAAAAATATGAATTTTTTATTTTTCAAGAAAATAAAAAAAATAGTTATTTAAATCATGTAAGGTGTTAACAAAGATATTCAACTTTTTTGATAACACAACCCCCAAGGTCATTCATTTTATTGTATGGAGGGTTCATATAACAATTACAAGAATAAAAAAATGTGTCTTCACGGGTTATGTTATCATAAAATTTGAATACATATCTAGACGTAAAATTTCGCGTTCTTTCAGAATCTGCAGTCAAAACTTCATTTTTGGCAGAATAAACACATTTGACCTTGAAATGCCCTTCAATTTGACCTTGTTGGTTCAAACGCACATCGGATTCGGATTCAGCTACCCAAAAAATATATAGGAATAATAATTTGAATCAATTTGACTATGTTTTCAGGATTTGACCTTGAATTGACCCTAAACCTGATCTGATTGAGACAAAGGAAACCGGATTCGGATTCAGTTAAAGCCTTTAAAAATTTTTTTAATATGAAATTCGTCAAACTCCGTTAATGCGTTGAAAAAATTAATCTCGTGTTATTCCTTTGCACTCTTTAAAAATTATGACCTTTAGACAATGAGCTAGTTGTCTTCTTTCTAGGATTTTTAGATGACGATTTTAACAACATTCATGACTCATCGTTATTTGAGTTTCACCCGAATAACTGGCGTTATATAAATTTGAGTCTTAAAAGTATTTCTGTATTTGAAGTTTTACAAGATTTTTAGTTAAAATTTTGCGATCAGAAAGCATGACACAATACAAGATACATACAAACGAACTGTACTTAAAAAATAAATTAAAATTTTTTGACAATTTTACATAATTACGGAGTCGCTTTAATACACATCTATTCTGTATTAGGAAGATGGAGCTGTTGCTGAACATCGAAAAATGAGAAATTACTTGAGACGAATAGAACGAGATGGAGTACAAAGAGTGAAAATGTTTTTAGCTATTACAGCTGCATATATTATTTTTTGGGGACCACTTTTCTTTGTCACGTTAGTGCATCATCCATCCGCAGCGAATACAACTGGTTATGAGGTATGTAAAGAACAAAGTGAAAAATTAACTGCAATACGTCATTTAAAAATTTTACTTGAGAAAAATAGCGTCCACATACAAAAATCTCCATTGAAAATTCATATGTATGAGTCCACATAAAATCCTTATAACATACGCATTTTCTTTTGATACATAGAATTTTAGTTATAAATATTTGGCAAAATGAACAAATTATAATCTTATGAAATCTTAATAAACCTACTCAAGCCTACACTTGCGCGTGCTACGAGTCCATGCGGACAGATGTCACATGACAAGCATTCGAGCATTTGTATGACTGACATAAGTAAGCGGGCACAACTCGGGAATGCCCTTAACATGAACGTAACAAAATTCTTTTGTGTTTCCTTTTCACAATGAACCTTTTGTGATCTCCTACCAGTTCTTCCCTCTTATATATCTTTTATGTGTATCTTGATTTCAAGTAATTCTTTTCTTCTTTCCTTTAATTTATCGAAGTCTTTTCTTGTCACCGAAATTATTAATGCCCTTTTATCGATTGGGGACGTTTTTTCATTTCAATAAAAGGATTGGGCACTTGATTTGTACCGTTTTTGGTTGCTTTTCTTATTCTTTTCATCGCGGTTACGTGTTTTAGGGATAAAAATCGTTTCCTTGATTGGGGACGTTTTCCTACTTTTGGAAAAGGGATCGTTTCTCAGTTTTATCACAGGTATGGCATCTACATTTGTCGGCTCGTGAGCCCTCATGTGAATAAAGCTGCAGCGAAAACGACTCGCGAAGGCTAGTAGCATGTGTGGTTAGAAACGAGAAGCAGATAGAAACCGTTTTCCCGCTATATATGACCGGAAAACACCGAAATTTTTCCGAGCAAGTGTTTTTGTCGAATCTCTGACCAACGCGGAACCTGCGCGACTAAAGACGCACGTGCCAGAACGATTTTATCGAGATGTTATAAACAAATAACAGCATTAAATTTTTTCCTCATTAGACATAGAAGAAATTAACAGATGTTACGACCCGAGCGGAGGGAAAATGTTTTGTTAAAATAGGATAAGGGAGGATGAGTTTGCTGATTATGTCAGGATGGTAAGACCTGACTTAATATTTATTGTGGGTACGTTGTCACTAACAATTCTATGGGGATTGTGTTATTCAAATAAAATACTAAGACTTCGACAAGAAGATGATTTATTATAAAATAAGATATTTAAATGAGTACAGAAATTTGATGCATAAAAACTTACGTTACTTCTCGGTTGAGAAGGCAAGAGAAGAAATAAGGGTTGTCGCTTGCGTCTCTATCAATTGGAGGACAACGGCAAGATCCTCACGCAGAGTTAAGTTATGTGACGTGGCTTTTCATTCAATAAAATTAGGCCTCTAAGCCAGGCACAAGATAAAATTAAAAAAAAAGGAAATTAACATATTTTGGGCGCCAGTCCTTTCTTGGGACAATTATTAAATTATGCTAGTTATAGTCAAAAAAAAAATATATATTTAAACAAACAAAGCAACCTCACTGACTATTAATCCTTTCTTGGGACAGTTGTTTATAATAGTTCAGGAATCTGAATTATAACTAGCAAAATTCAACTTTAATAAAGAAAACTATAAAATTCAAAAATAAAAAAATAAAATTCAAAATCAAGGCTAGACAACGATAGAGAGGGGTGGGACGTTAACTAACAAAGCCCATATTTAAAATAAATAAAATGACAATTTATTCAAATAAAACAAATCAATAATAACTGTAACGTGCCCTGTCTCTAGGCACGGAACTGCGTCTCGACAATCCTTAAGCTTTTATTTTATTCTCTTTTATTTGAGGACCTCAAATTTATTTTTGCGCCAGTTATTTATCGAGGATAAATAACGATGAGTTCCAAAACCCTGAAAGTCCTATAAATAAGACAGCTACTAGCTCAGGTCACATCTCAAGGTCACGGGCAATCGATATTACAGAAATAATTGGAGACAACAATTTCTATTGAGAAACAATCAAATTCATGTTAATAATTACGTAATCATGGTCCAGAATGAGGTAGTTTATAATACAATTGAAAATGTGTAGTTTGTAATATTCATTATTAAAAGTAATGTTAGAATGATGACTAATAATCATAAATGGGAAAGACTGTGTTTTAATTTAGACTGGAGAATTGAATTGAAGATTCGATTCTCATTATGAACGTATGTCTGATGGGCGCGTTACGTAACGCTACAACCGCACCAGAGATCGTTTTAAAATTTAAACTTGACGACCATAATTGACAAAAAATATACGAAAAAATCAAATAAGATCGATAAATGAACAATGAACTATTATGTGCGATAAAACATTACATTATGAGCAATAGATCGTTATGAGCACTTCGAAATCACAAGAATAGAGAAAGAAAATGGCTAAGCTTGGCAAAGTAGCTCCAAAACTACGAATATCAACAAATGCTACTTTGCGGAACTTGCCGATAACAAAAATTCATACCTTAGCCATAGTTAGTATACAATTAATAATATCATGTTTGAACGATAATTATGTCTTCAGACAACAATTTAACTGATTAAATATTCACAGCGAAACAAGTGTAAACTGAGCAATCCAACTTCCAGAAAGAGAGTGCAGAAGGAAGATGAAGGCGGAAGTTCATTGACAGGTGGGCGGAAATCAACAGGTCGCCATCATGAAGATTCGGCTGATTCCGACCAATCACGATAGTCATCAATGTCATGTGACTAGTGACGTAGTTGAATATTGTTCTGTCACTAGTCACCGATATAGCTAGTCGGCTTTGCACCCAACGCTCGCACTTGGAAATATTAAATGCGAATTCTTTAAATGGCTGAGCCTTCATTAAAAGTGTTCTCGAGAACTCGTTCACAATGCTTGGGACGCATTGTGAACACAATCTCACTCTTCAAGACCCCAGAAGTGAGAATATAGAATTCGTTAGATACATAGGGCTCCGCACATTGTGATTGTCCCTGAGACGGTAGATTCTCTGCCCGAGATGTGGCGAACTCTAGCGTTTGGCGGGAGTACTGACGGAATTGGAAATGAACGTCCTTCCTTCCTTCTAGTTAAATTCCATTATCCTTAAGTCGTCCTTAATTTCATCAGTTTATAAAATCGCTCGAGGTGTACATAAAAGAAAAATAACAATCGAAGACAATTAGATCGAGTTATAAATTTCGAGAGTGCTCCGAAAGTTCGTGGTTTGGCTCTCTTTCTGGTCGCTAATATTCATAACCACGCGAGTCAAAATAACTATTGTCTCCGGTGCCAGCTAATTATATCTTTTGACGTTACAGATAAAATCTGCAAAGTCACATAACAAAAAAAATATATATAATATTGTCAATAATTTAAGATAAAAATATTTTATAAAATAGGGAGGATCTTTATACATTATTGGGGCTCTAAAATAAATAATAGAATAGAATTTAAGAAATAGGGATCATTATAATGGGAAAATTTACATAAATATAATTTTAGGGTTTAGTATCATTAATCAGGGATCATTATAATGGGAAAATTTACATAAATATAATTTTAAGATCTTTAAAGACATTAAAGGGAACATTCCATGGTTTCGGCACTCCGGATTTATAACTATATTCTACAGGGAAAACATAATTTCTATGTGGGGCAATAATAATTCAGAAAATATAAAATATCGATTCAGCCAAGGAGTTAGAAACAATAATTATAATAAGATAACTTGGCTGGATCGTAAAAGATAAAAACTCAAACCTTTAAACCGAAGAATACAGCAAGGCGAATACAGCGAGGTATCAGAACACTACACAAAATTACGATACGGCCGACACTTTCAATTTACAAAATTAGAAAGAACGAGTGAAGAGAAATGAGTGTCGATCTAAGCGTCGTTTATCGGGAGAATTCATCAAAAACGGGGGGAATCTGACTGCGCGTGAACCATAAATTGGTATCTGATAAGGGTAAGAAGTAGAGATCGACCCTGAAGATCGTTGCCCATTGGTCTGCCTTGTTGTCTTTCCTTCTCTTCAAAAGTCCTCTCTTTTCCTCGCAGAGCCAAGTCGCTTTCGCAGAGGAGAAATTCTCTCCTCTCTGTACTCAAGAGAGGGGATCAATCGTGGCGTACGAAACCAAAACTCGTACGAGGGTAGCTGAAGCGCTGAATCCTCATTGGAGAACGGAAGTCCTTGCTTCAAACCGCAGATGTAGGGTGGATTCCGAATTGCTCCAACATAAAACAAAAAAGAGGCACATACGGCCAGAAAAAATGCTCTTTTTCCATTTCAGAGCCATAAAAATATAAGATAAGATAAACCTACCAACCTATTAACGATAGGGGTAGTAATTTTCGTTCTTCCTCACTGGAACAAGCCTAAGGACTTGGAAGATCAACCAAAAACTCAACGAGATATTTGAAGACAGCGGAAACCATAAGAGAAGTCTATTGAAGGTCACCAGACAGAAGAATCCTCGCCAGAATGGAGGTGACGACAGATCCTAATCGATGACGCAATGGAAGTGGATGCTGCGAATCTCTACTCTTAATCCTCATAGATTAATAGGCTCACAGTAGTTTACATAAAAGTGGAGATAAAATAATATATATTAATAAAATTATTCTTAACTCTAAGAAATAACAAGAGATGAGGAGTGCCGAATTTATTAAAAGTGTCAGCCTTTATCAGAAAATATTTATTGGGAGGATTTATTTTAATTTTGTGATTTGTAGAAAATCTGCCACATCACAGTTATTAGAATAAGAGCTAACACTTAATGTCACTCCACTTACTAATCGAGCGATACACGAACCTAAAGCAGAGATCGAATCCACTCGTGAGTTCTTTCCCGAATGTTAACACAGCGGAAATTTACCCGGGTTAGACTCTACGACGACCGTACTAGCGTTTAGTCGAAGGGACTTTGTTCAATTTAAGTAAAAACCGTAAACGTAGTAACCGAAACTGACCGCGATCCTCGATGCTTCAAAGGGCGGTTTGCCTCGTCAGACTGACTCGATACGAAGTTAAGTTAACAGTATTACTGCTTGAAACAAATGACACAGCTCTTAATCAGAGCAGCGTTTATATACTTAAAGAAAATGCATACGCCTTTCCACACCCACCACGCCCGATACACCCGATGTGATCATCTCATCTAACACGCCCGCCACGCCCGACCTTCTCATGTGGTTTGTCACGTTCAGTGTATTATTGTAAATCGGCACGTTTTGTTACGACTTATGACGAGTGGACATATTTGATGAGACGAATGAAATATCTTATTATAATTATTGAGATGAAATATCAATCAACGCACAGCATGTTGGTATTTTCAATATAGGTGGAAAGTTATGAACAAAGTTCCTTGTACCAAGGCTAAGGGCAATCTTTTCTTCTTTTCTTCTCTTGCCTTTTTAGGACTTAATGATCCTTAAATTATGATCCCTTGTATCTATTGTATTTAAATTACTAATATATCTATCTACATGTGTAACATCTACACATGTACATACATGCATTTATTATTTAGTTTCTTATAACTTATATAAACTAATATAAGAATACGTGCTAAGTAGAATACTATGGCCTGTGGTCAGCATGTTTGATTATACACAAAGTTATCACTTCTTTTATAATGAACAACGTATTATCTTATGTAGGTTTCTTTTACTCTTATGTTACCATCACTACTTAAGTATCTTTTGTATATAATCAGGCATCTTCATAATTACATACTACTTTATCCACCGTAGTTGTTACAATAACTCTTACCACTGGCTCATAATTGTTATAATCTATTTGTTGATATGACTAATTATCATTTAATTACTTAGAAGTTAATGTGGTTGCATATGATTAGGCGTTACAAAGAAAATTTAATATTTTTGGGATGTAACACAGAGACTTCTAAATAACACAGGCACACAAAAAAACGGTCTTGTTACAGAAAGATGACCCATATACCCTTATGTTTTACGGCACGCTGAGTCCGAATCTGATGTCCGTTTACCCCCACCACGTCATAATTTAGGTCAATTGAAGGTCAAATCGCCAAAAAAAAAATTTATTAGAAATGACCTCTATTCCTAACGTTTTTGGGGTCCCTGAATCCGAATCCGAGGTCCACTTGACACTATCGAATCACTATCAAGATTAATTCACGGTCAAACTGATAAATATTGCAAAAAATGGATTTTTGACTTCAGATTGGGAAAGAGTGGGAAATTTTACGTCCAGATATGGTATTATCAATTAGAGCGGATATATTGTACACCAATCTTCCGTGAAGAACCCAACATCAACGATTAAAATTGAAACTGCAGCTCAAGAGCCTATGGATATCACTGAAAACATTACTGAGCCTATAGATGTTACTGAAAACACAGCCGATGAAAGTGACAGGGAAAGCTCAGACAATGAAAGAGATAGTGACAGTGATACGAACGAAGATGAATATATACCTGCAGGGACTAGTAAGTCTGTACTGAATCCTCAGACTCTACAAACTTTTGGTCAAGAGGAACCAGACGATCTTATAAGAGATTTGGAATTACCGAAAGATGGAGCTGAGTATCTTGCTGCAGCATTAAAAAAGAAAAACTTTTTGGGTAAGGGAATTAAAGCTTACGTTTATTGAAATAGAGAAAAAAACTTTTAGAATTTTTTTTCCAATGATGAAGAAAATTCTTTGACATGCTGGGTAGACATGAGGGGATTGATGAATGAATTAAAACCCGATATCTATACGGAGGAAGAGTTGAGACCATTTATCGACTCCTCAGAACGAAGCCTAAAAGCGGTTCTACTTTCCAATGGTAACCTATTCCACTAGGCCATCCAACAAAGTTGAAAGAAAAATATGAAAATTTGAAAACAGTTTTGGACAAAATTAAGTATAGAGAACAGCAATGGAAAGTTTGCGGGAACCTTAAAATTCCCACTCTGATTTTGGGTCAACAATCGGGTTTTACAAAGAATCCCTGTTTTCTGTGTCTTTGGGACAGCAGAGATAGAAAGAAACACTACGTACAAAAAGATTGGCCAAAGTGAGAATATTTCCATCCCGGATCCAAAAATATAATTCGTGGACCGTTACTAGATCCTTCAAAGATTTTGCTTCCGCCTCTTCATATCGAACTTAGTCTAATCAAACAGTTTGTCAAAGTCTTGGACAAAGATGCTAACAGTTTTCAATATTTGGGAAAGAAATCTGCAGAAATCAGGGATGCTAAATTGAAAGAAGGTATCCCGAGTCCAAATCTGAATCCTTTTTCATTCTCTTAAGTTCTCTAATCTTGGAGACTTTATGAGGATCAAATGAGAACTAATTCAATATAATTTATGTATTATATAACTCCTCAAAATGTGTGCATTTTTCCTCTTTTGCACGTTTTGAGGTCTTAAAACGGACTTAAATCAAGTACTTATTATATTCTCGTAGAAACTCTATTTAGCACTTTTTATTCTATAGTGCGAATTCGTCTTAAAGCGTCGCTTGTTTTAAAATAACGAAATTTTCAATTCAAAAATTCTTAACAAATAATCATTATTAAACGTACAGAAATTTTATATCAATTTACCTTTCAAATTAACAAATGAAGAAGAAAGTTATTATTAATGATTTATTCAATATATGAAGCTTGTAAGCTTCTACATAACAAGATTACAAATTAAATTTTTTAAATAAATTTGTAATAACTTTGCTTTTCATTCATTAAGTACAAAGGTAAATTGATCTAAAATTCACACATTCACTTAACTTCACACAAACAACGAAATTAACCACACATAGATTCTTTTAAAACCTTTTCTTGTTATTTCATTAAACTCACATCATGAGATATGTAAATTATAGGAAATAAGCATTATTGTTATATTTTTCAGTTAAACAAAGTTGTTCGATTTTTCAGTAATTATCTTTAAAACCTGACCCAGGCTCGACTGAAGCATTCGATGAGATAATTAAAAGTTATAAGATCTTCAGAGAAAATCAGAACGTTTGTTGCGTCTCAAACAAGCAACTTTAGAACTATCAGCCATAATGCTTTTTGTTATGCGCGCGAACTTTAAATTATTTAAAATACTGTAGAAAAAGGAGAGAGAGAGAGAGAGAGAGAGAGAGAGAGAGAGAGAGAGAGAGAGAGCATAGTATGAGTGAGATGAGCGATCGGCGTTTGTGTCACCCCGCCCTCCATCGGTCAAGTCTTAACTTAACTAGTCCAACAACGACATTGATCTAAGTAGCATCAATATACATTTTTTTCGTCTGAGTCTAACCTCAATACATTCTCAATATTTGGTCTGAGCCAGTCTCATTCATTTCATTTTTGGCTTGAGCCCAGTCTCATTCATTTCAATCACGCGGAGCTTGCATGCGTCATATATAATACCATAATCAAATTGTACACGGGGACGAAAGTGAAGGGTCCGCGAGTGACACCAACGCCACACTGAAATTAGTGTTTTTCTTTCATGGATTTTGATTTCAATAATAAAAGGGTTTTTTATGCCTTAACCGGCTTTTTCCTTATAAAAGTTGTGTACAATTCATTGAAATCCCTTCAAACGATTTATTTTCAGCCCTGAAATTAAGATAATGATATTTATTTATAAGTAATTTTTTTAATAAATTGTCGAGCCACCTACGGTAAGGCAATTACGACTTTCCAGTCAAAACAACGTTAAAAACTGATTTCAATATTACCCTATTGTTTTCCAAATTTTTATAACTTTTTAAAACTGAATTCTAAGTTACAATACATAATTTAATATTTTTTAGCTTGTTTTACCAAAAATTTTTTGTCGGTGAAAGCCACCGAAGTTGAAACTTTTTTTGAAATTTTTTTATAACTACATGCGGAATACGAACGTAGAGGTTATAAATCGGTTTGACAAAATTGGCCGACTGGCCCCAAAGAAAGTTGGTCAACTTGCCCCGGCTATGTTTTTTAAAATTAAATTTTTTTGTAGATCAAGGAATTCAAGCAATAAATTCGAATGATACACCATTTCCATATGGAAAATTGAAAACCATATTTAGTTTTGACAATATTGATTATTTATTAATGTATCAAATGAAAAAACCAGAAAGTAAAAATTTTACTCACCACTGTCAAAAGCAGTTTTTCAATGATATTTTTGACTCAATGCTTGCGAAATGCTATTAAATTACAGCGGAAGTGTTTGCACTACTTAAAGGTGAATCCACACGCCGACTTTAACTCTTGTTCCGCGCATACATTTTTTCCGTGCGTAAAATTGGTGTCGCGTCCCCACCAACTTACACAAGTAGTCGTGTTGCGCTAAATTAAAGTAAAGTTTTGTAATTGATTGAGAATGCGGTAAATGGATGCGACTTGGTGGGAACGCGACACAACTTGGGTAAGTCGGTGGGGACGCGACACTAACTTACCCAAGACGTATCGCGTGTGACGTTGCAGATTTTACAAGTCACAAAAATATAAATTCATTTATCCAATTTAAAATAAGGAGAGCTCTTGCACTCACAAAGAGTCAAATTCGGCACTCCTAATTGTTTTATTTATATTATTATTTTATTATTTTATGTTTTTCTCTATTTTATAAAAACTAATTATACTTTTAAGTTAATAAGTTACTTTTAAGTTATTAATTTTAAGAAAGAAATTAGGGAACTAATTCCCACAAACTTACAAAGCTTCTTTGGTCCATCATCAACATTTACATCTTCGAATCTTCGCATGGTTACTAAAGGATTTATATTTATCTTATAATCATCCCTCTTAACATCCAAGACAGAAATCCTGTCAATATTGGATAGAAGGACTGATTTTGGTCTTCCAAGGTCCTAGGCGCACCCCTGGCAAGGATTGACCGTGGCGACTACCAAGAAATTCCTCGAAGGAATAGGTAATCTCGCCTATTATTATCTCTTATCTCTCTTCTGTTTTGAACAGATATCTCTTGGC
>UCOH01010237.1:0-29992 GCA_900474275.1 Synergus japonicus
AGATTTTGTAAGTATATACAAAAATAAATATCAGTAAAATTAATTTTAAAAAAACTTTTATATACATATTATAAATATTTGTTTTCGTTATTAGATGAAGTCCTTGCCAAAAAGTTTCGACAGAACTTTTGCCTGCACGAAGACTTTGGGAAATATTTTAAGAAAGTATTTGACATCAACGTTGGCAATGCAATTTACTGCAGTAAAACGAATGCCAAATAAGTGCCTGTTAAAAGAAAAATCCTTTTATGATTGCTTATATGGTATGTATTTTAAAAAATTATTAAGTTAGGTATTCAAGAACTTATTTTTTAGCAGAATATGCTATTAAACTTTTATGTTTGTTTCAGGAGTGCTTTCCGAAACTCACCACGATGCCTCCACCGGTCAATTATTAACGCAAAATGCGTTTTCTATATCACTAGGAAACGCGTTAGGAAACGCAAAAGATTGGGGAGGTGCAAAAATTAAAAAGGGATGTAAGCAAAGAAACAGTAAAAATAGTGACGAGGAAAGAAACAATGAAGAATCTGAAGAAGTCGAAGATCTGATTTGGAACTCAAGATTTTTTTCCTTAATAAATTGTTCACAATTGTTTTTGGAAATAAATTTTTATTAGTAATTTATATTGGCCTTATTTTTTTTTAAATCCTATATTTAAAATTTATTCATACAGCCCGACCAGAATCCGATCGAATAGCCCAGTCAAAAACCGGTCGGATCCCGACTAGGTTACCCTGTTTGTATCCGGGATCCGACCGGGTAACCCGGCCGGGATCCGGCCAGCGCAGCGTGACGAAACCTCCCAGAATCCGACCGGGTAGCCTGGCCGGATTCCGGATACAAGCAGGGCACCCCGGCCGGAATCCGGCCAGAACCCGGTTATAATTTCTATATAATCTCTTTTCTTTTGAATCTCAATATCTCTATCTTTCTGTTACCTTCGTCTATCTTTGACAATAATTTCCTATCCTTCATCTATACACGCTAATCGTTCTTTATTCTCCACCTATACACTTTATACAAAACGTACCAAACAAGAAGTATGATAAGCTAGAGGCAAAGGGGTCTGTTAAGGCGGTATCCTCATATAAATCGATGGAAAATTCGATTTTCTTTTTATTCATTCATAAATCGAAAGTACAAAATTTCATGAATCCTATCTTAAAAAAGTGATGTTACCAATATATCGAACACATTGTTGTCGAAAACCTGATTGGTTTAGAAACTTTGCGAATTGTGTGAATGTATCGAATTTCAAAACAATTTTCAGACTATTTTCCTTTACAAAAACTGTATTACGACAGAAAATACGAATTTTATAAAATTTATTATTTTAGAAATATTAAAGGATTTCACGGTATTTCAAGGAATTTTTGGAAATTTATTCTCATTTTTAGAAATTTTAAGGGATTTAACGATACTTTGTGAAATTCTAAGTTATTTTAGAAACATTAAAGCTGTTTCAAGGATTTTGACGAAGTTTCACTGGATTTTCAGATATTTTGGGATATTAAATAGTTTTAAGGACTTCTAAGAGATTCAAGGTCTTTTATGAAACTTGATTGGATTTTTAGCAGTTTTAAGAGATCATGGGATTTTGAGAAATATGTTTGATTAATCTAAGTATCAACTAAAGAAATGTTTTGAACAATGTTTTGTTACATCCCAATAATATATTTGGTATAGTTTAGGATTAAGGTCTTTTATGAGGGTATTATTGTGTACTAATCTTCCTAACCGTACCATTGTAATAAAATATTGGGGAATTCCAACGTGATGGTAGGTGAAGGAGCATCTGTTTTACCTAAACTTTAAATTGTATTTTCCCCTTCTATCAACTTTTGCAAGGTTCATTCTTATTCCTTTGCAATCATCAAGTTTTTGTACCTAGGAACAGATACTCTTGAATTTTCAGGCTGTTCAGTCGCATATACTGAACTCTATGTTTAAGGGTATTGCATAAACAAATTTCAAAATTTCTGTGCCTACAATAGTGGGCGTTTCTTATATAGCGAGGTATCTGATTGGTGTAGACAATATGGCTGTACGGGAAATGACAGATAGATCGAAATTTCACGTCGGGAATATTATAAATTATGCACAACTCCGGCATTTACGACAAATTCGAAGGTGTCATTGAAAATTCTATAACCTCTATCTATGCATCTGTAAGAGAGAATTCCGCGAAAGATTACGTAAAAATCCGTATTTTGCACTGGAAGTGGTCGAAACCTCATGCATATACCATCGGAAAATGATAAAGTTTTGACATCATCTCCGACTCCACCTTTATAAGTTTTTGCTTTACGCTGACGTTTTCTGCCTACATCGGATGGTACCTTAATTCTTATGATGGAAATGAAGCATGGACTTTTGTTTAACGCGCTGCGTTTGAATGTATTGTTTCCACGAAGTAGCGTGGTGGAAACAATACATTGACACGATGTGGAAACAGCGACCCCCCTCTGTGAGCAGCCCGAGGATTCTATTCCTCCAAACCTACTTTCTTTCCATTCGGTCGAGAGGCGCCTATTAGGCTCTGCAATGTGACGTCACAGGCCATATTGTGGGGTGTAGACTGTCAGGAGGGTTAGTCTCGGTAAAAATTGTACATGGAAATCATTGCAAACTGAAATAAAAACAATTTTTCAGCTTAAGTCATATATTTATTAATAAGTATATTTTATAAGTGAACAATTCATTTCCCCTTGTTTTGAGTACCCACTTGTCATTTGACATAGTTTTAAATTTTAATATAAAATAAAATGTCATAAATTCAAGAAAATTCAAAAAGTTGTTATACCAGTCTTGTAAGATGTTCAAAAAGGAACATTTTTCATCTCTTAACTTTTTTCCATAGCTTGTGTTATTTAGCTTAAAATTTTAATTATCATTATTTTTTTGAATTTCTGAAATGTTATATATTTGATAATTTTTGTTTTATAAAAAAAAGTCATAATGATAAATTGTTCGACTAATTGAATACTATGAATATCATTCAACAGAATTTATAAATTAAAAAAAAAATTTTTTTTTGAACTTTAAGGGCATGTGATACTTTACCATAGGAGCAATTTAGTTGACCTAATTATACATTCATAATAATAAATATTTTTAGCGAATAAGAGTCAATAAACCTTCCTCTCATATACACGAAGGTTTGTTGACTCTTATTCGCTAAAAATATTTATTATTATGAATGTATAATTGGGTAAACTAAATTGCTCTTATGGTAAAGTGTTACATGCCCTTAAAAATTATCCAAATTTTAAAATTTTTATCAAAAATGGCTGTTTCAGAAAAATTTTCGAGTTCAAATTCTTAAAAAATTATGGATAAACATTTTCTTAACGATATGTTTTCATAATAAGTTTATAAATAAATGAAAAAGTAAAGAAATTTACAAATATATACTATTTGATTTGATTTTAAATTTTATTGTATTCTGTACATAAATAAAATTATTGTAGGGACTAGCATATGTGTCGGATTCGGAAAAGAAAATTGAAGCAAAATCTTTTCAACGTATCAATCGATGTTGCAAGAAGAACTGCTTTAAACAAAAATTCATGTGCTATTTATTTCAAATAAGTATATCGAAATTTGCCACAATACAAAAAAAAAATAAATGACGAAACTTTGAAGGACAATCGGGGAAAACATGAAAAACAAAAGAAAAAATTAACAGAAGATGTGAAGCAGTTGATACAAGACCATTGCAAATCACTGCCTCATTCAGAATCACAATACAACTATGAGACATCTAAACTCTCATATTTTGATCATCCTGATTTAAATTTAACAAAATTGTACGCATTGTTCCTCGATTATTATACCGCAATTACAGGTAACAAGAATCTTCCGATTGACATTTCAACTTACTCTATTTCTTTTAACCACAATGTCAACTTCACATTTATAAAGCCCAGAACTGACGTATGTAACATCTGTTACGAAACATTAACAACTTTATTAACATTAACAATTTTATAAACGGTTGATATGGTTAAACATATTGAATGTGCACGTTTTTGGTGAAGGAAATCGAAGCTACATGTTCACTATGTTAGAAGGACTGTTTAAGAAAGGGGGTAACACTGTATGTAACAGTCTATTGTATGTTATCGAAGAAGAATTAAAGCTTGCATATTATAATAAAATTTATTTATTTTCCGATTCTTGCGGGGGACAAAATAAAAACTATCAAGTAATGTCTTTCTTATCATTAATGTCGAAAAAATTTCAAGTATAAGTTACTCATTTGTACCCCGTTCGAAGACACTCATACTGTCAGTGCGATAGGAATTTCGGAATGTACGGAAAGAAAAAAAAGCAGATCGAAACTATCGAAACTGCAGATGAGTACATCCAATTAATTAAAAGTGCAAGAAAACCCCCTTTCACAATCGTTGATAATTTGGAAACATTTATCAAGAATTTTGAACCTGTTTTACAAAAAGACGTAAAAATTCCCAAAAAGGTTCAAATTAGTAAGGCAGTTAAAATTGAATACGTCCCAAACGGTTATGTGAATTTATTTGAAAATTACAATCAAGAACCGACTTCGCATTACATCGACTCTTCCATTACACTAGACGATCTAAAGAATCTTTCAACAAGGCCTGATACAATCGGTATTAAATCCGAAAAGATCAATGATGTAAAAGCATTGTTTCGCTTTTTGAGCCCTAAGGGCAAAGATTTCTTCGATGATTTTTTCTCAAAAGTACGTGTAAAATAAGAAACTGTAAAAGTAAATTGTGGAAATTGTAAGGAAATATTACTAAAAAGAAAATATTGCAACCAATACCAATCGATGTCAAATCCGAAAAGATCAATAATTATGTAAAAGCATTGTTTCGCTTTTTGAGCCCTAAAGGCAAAGATTTTTCGATAATATTCGTTCTCAAAAGTACCTGTAAAATAAGAAATTGTAAAGTAAATTATAGAAATTGTAAGGAAATAATTATTAAAAATAAAATATTGAAATTGCACATTATTTTTACTGTGTTTTTATTTAAAATCTATAATAAAAGAAATTCTTTTACTACAAGTTTTTTATAAAAACACAGTAAAAATAGTAATAATAATAATAATAATACAACTTGTGCTTTTTATATAGTTGACAGACCTACCTCCTTAAAAATTATCAATAAAAAACACAAATTGAATTTCGAGCACACTGCCTGACAGAGTAGTCCTCGTCCCGCATTAGCTAACAGCGCGGGCAGACCTCGAGCACTTTTTCAAATCTGCATAAGTCAGTGATTTTTTAACGTATCGATCTGAAATTTTCCAGAAAACTTCGTTCAACATTTCTGAAAAAATTACTCACTGGAAGTTCTTTGGCATTGAAAGTTACCTCGATACTTTTTGTCCGCGAAACCAAGAAAACACAATTATCGAGATCGCCATTTTGCAACTAAATATTGTTAAACAATAAGTGGTTTTTAACTTTTTGATTATTTCTTAGGCATCGCTAGAGTGTTTTCAATAAGTCCTGCAAATATAAACTTATTTCAATAAGATTTGGCCGAGATAGAACGATAAATCTTTTAAAACTTAATTAAATTAGGAATACATTTTTTGTCAATATTTCGTCTTTATTATTAAAAATAAACGTTTGGGAACAAAATTTCTAATAGAAAAAAGTTTCATTTTCTTATACTCTACACTGCTACATTTTCAAAAAATTAAATTTTCGATTTTGAAAATTTTTGATTTTCGAGACGAGTGGACAATGCTTTTACGCCGTTTCGAGCGTCGAGCTGGTTCTTGCACCCGGCGGCTCAACTAATCTCACCTATTTGAGGTTATATTTGTGTTTTCTCAACGAAAATGAATATATTTACGTAAAAATCATTCAATTTTTATCAGAAACAACTAAACTCAACTATTTGAGGTTATGTTTGTTTTCTCAACGGAAATGGATATATTTACGTAAAAATCATTCAATTTTTATCAGAAACAACTAATCTCAACTATTTGAGGTTATGTTTGTGTTTTCTCTATGGAAATGGATATTTTTACGTAAAAATCATCTCATTTTTATCAAAAACAACTAAAATCACCTATTTGAGGTAATGTTTGTGTTTTCTCAACGGAAATGAATATATTTACGTAAAAATCATTCAATTTTTATTAGAAACAACTAATCTCAACTATTTGAGGTTATGTTTTTGTTTTCCCAATAGAACCGTATATTTTTACGTAAAAATCATCCCATTTTTATCAGAAACAACTAAAGTCCCTTATTTGGTAAATAGGTGACCTAAACATAATCTCAAATAGGTGATTTTAGTTGTTTCTCATAAAAATGAGATGATTTTTACGTAAAAATATTCATTTCCATTGAGAAAACAAAAACAACCTCAAATAGTTGAGTTTAGTTGTTTTTGATAAAAATGGGATGATTTTTACGTAAAAATATCCACTTCCGTTGAGAAAACACAAATATAACCTCAAATAGGTGATTTTAGTTGTTTCTGATAAAAATGAGATGATTTTTACGTAAAAATATTAATTTCCCTTGAGAAAACTCAAACATAACCTCAAATAGTTGAGTTTAGTTGGTTTTTATAAAAATTTGATGCTTTTTAATAAATAATATCCATTTCCGTTGAAAAGTCTAAACATTACCAAAAATGACTTTAAAATGTCTGCCTTTATTAATACATTGTACTTTTTCATTTAAAATATTTTTATTTGAATTTAAATTTATTCTACAGCGCCATCTTAATTTGTTCTTTGTGAAAGTCAGACAATACTTTTCCAGTAATTTATCATTTTTTCACTGTAAATTTACATTACCCCCTTACGAATAGTTCGTTCATTCTTGGATATTTGTACTAGCCTGGTCTGGTTCCGTGTGTCGAAATTTCCCAGACTCTCACTGTTACTGTTGAGGCGCCGCGTAAACCCGTGGCGAGGCGGAGGTGAACGAAGTCGGGCTGAAACTGTCAAACAGTGCAGAATGGACCATTTTATACATCTGTAAACCGTGACAAACGAGTGTTTGCATGCATGTGATAAATAATGTTATTGTATCGCGTCAAGTGTATAGAAGTTTGTAGTTTTATAAAGAATTGTCACAACTTTTGAAAGTTCTAGTTTGCAGGGATTGTGTTATTATTGGAAACAGATTTCAAATATATAACCGTTTATCGGATTTTAAAGAATTGGTTACACCTGATTTGAGCACGTAATAAAAATAAAAATTAAAGCCTTTGAATTGATCTTATAGAATCCGAAAAAGCAGTAACAACTAACGACCTTGTCCGGATTCAGTTTGGATACTGCTAGCATGAAGCCAAGTCATTCGAAAGAACACAAATATCTTTGTAATGAGCTTAGCCAAATTCTTGTTTTACAATCACAGTATAGTTATTTCAATTACGGAAGAAGGTTATGAGATTTCAAAGTAAATTTTACTAGGGTTGCTCACTTTTAATATTTAAGGTAAAAATAAATTTAACCCTGTATTTAATATTTAATTATCCATTGGAATATTTTTTGTTCCGACATCTGTATGCGAATGAATTTTAGTCAATGTGAAACAACAGGTTACTATCTAAATCTATCGGACACATTCTGATATAAAACTTATATTTCTATCTGATCCAATTCGGTTTAAAATGTTGGTTCGGATCAGTCCTCTAAGTGGAATTTTATAAAACATTTTTTAACTGACTACTGACTGAATCTAAAGAAGAAGAAGCATGTGATTTACGTAGTCTCGTCAATAAATAGGATATTACGAAAAAATTAATACGATTTACTCGAACCCTTTGAAGGTATTAGAACAGAAATGAGAAGGTGAACTAGAAAAAATGGAAACAGATAAGAATTTCTTGTGGAGATAGACTTTATCAAATTGCAGTTTACAATGTATACTTGCGTCACATTTAATTGTATTAAAATAAAGGTTGAACGGTCTGTTTTCGGGGGTTGTTGATTATTGCCTCAGCGGTCGCTTCAGTCTAGCCAGGTTTAGAGACAGTAAAAACAGATCGACCATTTTGTATAACAAAATAACAAAAATATGTTTATTTAAATAAATATTTACAAAATTATTAGTATTAGTATAACGGAATTAATCTGTACGATTATCGTATAACGTCTGAATAAAAGAGTATAATATACAGAGTGAGAAGAGTATAGCACGCGGTGCAGTAAATAGTGAATCGAGACGGAGCGAGATTCTAAGAATTGCGTGAAATTGAATGAAACGTTACAGAAGCGGAGAACGTCTAGCGGGTAGAACGGAGACGGAAAATAAATCTCTCGACGTATCTTAGTTATTTCTGTAATTATAACGCGATGGAACCAGTGATCACAGAACGTGGGATTTTTCGATCCCCACTCTACGACCCACGAGCTCATGCTTTCTCTCTCTAGCAACAGTCACGAACCTATTGATAGAGAGAGAAAGCATGAACTCGTGGGTTGTAGAGTGGGGGCCGAAAAATCCCACGTTCTGTGATCACAGGATGGAACTGTCGAACGAATATTATAAGATAAAGGAATTCGGTCCTTAGACTTGGCATACAGGAGATTTGTGATGGATTACATTTATCGACGTTACCTGTCTTCCCCTCAACGGTAGATACGGTTAGCGGAGGGAGAGGTTGACAGTTCGGTGGACAAAGTAAATGATATTTTAGTATATTTCCCTAGTCTAATAATATTAAATAATATCCTTAGTAGCAGCTAACAAATATTATTTAAGTCGGATTGATTTATCTCTCTCAGGAGCGCCTGATGAGAGTAAATCAAGTTTCCCTAATCTTATAATTTTATTCGTACGTTACAGAAACTTTTAAGCAATTTCTCAAGTGACAGACATTATTATTAGAAACACTTATTTAATAATATCTGTGTTAGATTTTGAAAACCATAAAAGCACCTATTGATTGTAAAAATCGTACACCTTTGAAATTAACTCGAAAGTGACGATTTTGCGAGAAATGACAATCAAGGTAGTACCCATCGATTGGCATTTCTTCGACTTAGAATAGACAATGACAGGAGCGCCTGTTCATTGGCGATCCTTCTCAGACGAAGTCAGTTCAGAAAATGGAAAGTACAGAGGGGCCTGTCCCTTATGATTTCACCCTCGCTTAGCCTATCATAGTAGCACCTATCGATAGGTAAAGCGCATGAGTTTTCACCGGGCGAGAGTCTCTCCGGCATGGTCGGTGGCACTCGCCTAGCTAAACTGAAGAGAGTGTCTCCAGATCGTGGGACTTTTCGGCCCCCACTCTACGACCCACGAGCTCATGCTATCTTTCTCTATCAATAGATTCATGAGAGAAAGCATGAGCTCGTGGGTCGTAGAGTTGGGGCCAAAAAATCCAACGATCTGGAGACACTGACTGAAGATTGCACGCGTATAACCTCTTGTTACAAGGTGTAAACAGCAGCAGAGAAGCTGGCGTCTTTATATCATAAGCATGATTACATAATTTAATGGAAAAACTTGTAGGTTGATAGAATTTTATCTCGCCTTTTTTCGACAAACAAATTTAGGGAAATCCGTGCTCGTTGCCAACGAAGGTGATGCCTTGCTCTAAGTTTTAGGTGATTATCGGACTGGCAAATTGATTGCCAGTTACGAGATACCTGTGCGGCGTTCAAAAGTGACTCGCCGTCCAAGCGTCGAAGTATGAGTTGGCTGACTTCTAAAGGAAGTTCACTCAGGATGTCCATTTTTTTCTTATGAATGCCCAAGTAGCACAATAGTTTCTCAAGGGATTTCATGTTTGCGGTAGAAATGAAAAGTTAGAACTAATTTCTGAATCCAGTAGATGAGGACTTTTATACCTGACAAACGAACGAAACACTTGAATGGAAAAATTTAGTTCATTTAATTATTTAGTTGTATAATTGGTTAATATTTGTACAATTTCATTTGTTTAGTTCTTTTTGCGCGAATAATAATAATCACCCTATTTAAATTTCACGCCATTTCATTTAAGAAAAGATATAAGAAATATGTGTATTTCCTATATATATATATATATATATATATAAAGGAGATATGCGCATTGCACGCGTAGTCATCGACACGTCTTACTCCTGCTGCGGTTCCTCACCAAGTATATTGAGCAATATGACGTAGATAAGGACAAGAAGTGAGGATGAGAGAACATCCACAGCCAGCCCTATCCGACTAATGGGAAATGTTGTTGTCGCTTACAGGTATCCACGATGGCGCCACAATCATCCTGTGTGAAAAATTAATTAATCATTTGGGGATAATCATTTATTAATATTAAATAAATACATCCTCGATTAATTTGGTTAATAATTGTTTAATAGGTAATTGATATTTAAAAAGAAATAATAATAATTGGAGTCTAAAAGTACTTATCTTAAAACGAGCCATATTTAACGTATCAAAAAATTCAGAAAAATAAACTATGCATTTCACTATTAACACCAAAAGCCATAATATGAAGTAGAAATCGTTATTTTATTAGTTTTAGAGTTTTTTCCCATAGGACGGAATGCTTTTCCCTTAGTACGGAACAGGTATGGCGCTATCTGTTAGCGAGCGGATGCGTTCTTCGATTATGTGGGATCTTATAAGCGACTACCGCTGTTGTACAAACACTTACATATATACAATGGATATGAGATTGCCTGTTGCCAGCTGCACTAATCTTGAAGCAAATTGAAAGTGGCTTTTGCACTTAGCGCCGCTATCGGTAGTTAGGTGAACTTCAGTCGGAGCATGCGCAAAGATATTTGAGCATGCGTAACACGCGATGTACAATAAGCTCGTTATCAACTCCATCGATAAAGAGAAGAGATTCTTCGCTGTACATCGCGTGATACGCATGCTCAGCATTCTCAGATATCTTTGCGCACACTCCGAACCGTAGTTCACCTACCTTTCGATAGCGGCGCTAAATGTAAGTCACTTTCAATTTGCTTCACTGCATCTCGTATACATTGTATATATATATCAGTGTGTACAAAAGATCGGGGAGTCGGGCTGTCCACAGCGGACTGATGCATAACAAAGATAGAGAAGAAACTCTATGATGAAAATGGTCATCAGTGATTCCCTACAAAAAAGTATCTGTCGGCACCATCTTTACCTACATTACAGACCATTTTAATAAGACATGGATGAGAAACAACGATCTGAAATTTGACCGGATATCCGTTTATGAAGAATGGAATTTATGTTACTTGGAGATTATGGTAAACAGCGATTAGGAAAATTAAAAATTATGAACAATGAAAATTATGAATAATAAAAATTATCAAAAATGAAAATTATGAATAATAAAAATGATGAGAAATGAATATTATGAATAATAAAAACTAGGGCAAATGTTTTTTAGGAAACATAAAAATTATGTAAAAGTGAAATTAGGAAAATTAAAAATTACTTTTTGGAGTTTTGGAACAATTTTTCAGGGTTTAGGAAAATGTTATGGGAATTTAGAGGCTTATTGAGTACTATCAAAAGAAGAATTTCATGTACCACACAGATGGGTTTGACACCCCTAACACACCCCCACCGTGCCTTGAAAACTACCCTTAAAACGAAAATTGTCAATTATTCATAAAATCGACCTTCTGACTGCTCTATTCTCGTTTTTTTGAAATAAAACTTATTTCTGTCAATTATTTAATGAAATTCCAATTGTTTAAACAGTTATTTTTTCCAATATTCATTTTTTAAAATAAAAATTGATCAGTATTTGTCTAATGGAATATTTCTTAAATACTTCTCAATTATTTTAAAAAATTTAATTTTTTAAATAATTTTTTCCTCGAAAATTCTTCTTTTTTATTCAATATTATTACCATTTATTTATTAGATTATTTATTAAGATTGGTTAATTAAATTTGAGTTGTTTCATTGTTTAAACATATTTAATTAACAAATACACTGTTTGGCTATTTTTAGGGGTAAACTTAAATTTTTCAACGTAATGATGTAAATGATTAATTTTTAAACCTTTAGGGAGTTTACATAAAAATAAACAATTGCAATTGATAAAAACAATTATATAAACAAAATTTTCATCGTCTTAGGCATTTTTTTCTAAAAAATGCCTAAAAATGCCAATTTTAATTGTTTTCAACAATTAAAATAGTTGATTGATAAAATTGTTAAAATGGTTGCTCTCTAAATGTTTGAAAATTAGTCAATTACAGTTCATTGCGTTGCAAAAACAAAATTTCTATCTATAACAATTACTAACGAGATCATTTTTTAATTAATTATGTTTGAACAATTATTAATTGTTATCGATTGATAGCAATGAGTGATTGGTAAATAAAAAGTTTCTAATAATATCAATAGCAACAATAAGTTTCTAACTCTGAAAATAGCCAAACAGAGCATTTTTTAATTAAAATTGTTTAAACAACCATCAGTTGTTATTGAATGACAAAATCTAATAAGTGAGTGAAATTTCTTTATAATTTTTATTGGATTCAGTGGAAAAAACTTTATTTATTTCATCAACGGTACCTGATATAACCAATTGTTTATAAAATTTGTTTATAAAAAAACCATGATTTTTTTCAACCATTTGCGCCATGCGCGACACATGAGCATCAATGCACATCATTGTGGAGCCCGCAAAGGGAACACTGGTACATACGACCCTGATTTCTTTACATGCGAAATACACTCACAAAGAGTCTTGACGAACTGAGGCAAGATTACAACTGAGTGACCAGTGTACTTCAAAAGCTAAAAAACCTACAAATTTTTGCAAGAGGAAAAAAGATACGCCTTGAAATTCTCTACAAGTATATGTCTTTAAAATTAAAAATCGAAAGACTTTTCAAATTAACTTTCGGGACAATACTTTTCAGGCAGAATCCACGCGTACCCTCTTTTAATCGCCAGCCGTTCAATTTAATAAGATTTCAAAGAATTTTTAGTAATTTGAAGGGAAATTTAAAGGAATTTGACCAGACTTTAAAAATATTTTAAAGGAATTCAGGGGATTTTACAGAATTTCAGTAGTTTTCAGGAATTTAAAAAGATTTAATGATAAAAAACAGAGATAAAGCTACAAAACGTAGTGGCAAATTTATAAGAAATATTTTTTACAGTGTACGATTTTAAATGTTAACGACAAAAATATTCAAATGAGTGCGCGAAATATAAAACTGGTCGATTTTCGAAAAACACTATCGATACTTACGTGACGATGAATCAGATTCCCGGAAAACGCGGTAGATGATTTCGACTTCATCATCTTTGAATTAGACTCGCGATAAATGATGATTAACAACACCAAATTAAAAAAAAACAAATATATAAGTTTATTGCAAAAAATGATCACTACCAGCTTGACACACGCTATTGTAATGAAAAAGACATTTCCAGAGTCAATGCGTAATTTAGTCCTGATGTCTAAGGCACGGGAACAGCCCAATCAACGTTTGTGCCAGTAAATAATCAAGTAAGAGAGTTCAAGAGTTGTTGTACGATGAATTTTCCGGAAGGAACTTATCCATCACCAAGTACTGAGAAATAGGCGAGCCTGAAAATTCTCTGTACCATTCGGGCCTCTGGCTGGAGGAGGGGAAGCTGTGACTCATACTTGTAGCATATTCGGTTAACTGCACTGGAGTACTCCGATAGTGCTCCGAACGAGAGTCGAATGTTCGATTTGACTACTCTGCCCCAGAAAGGTTCGTTTTTCGCGTTCGGTTTAACAACATTCTGCTGGTGCAGAGGAAAAGTTGTATTCATGTATACCTGCTCTGCTCCAAAGCAGTGAATCGTGCGTATGAGACGTTCTTTTACAAATCTTACAGATTTGGACGAAAAATGACCGACCCATTTTTTATTCAACTAAAACTTTTTTTAAGAGTTCTTTATGCGAAAAGAAAGATACGTATTAGAGGATTTTTTTTTTGAAAATAGAAAAGATTGAAAATTTGAAAATTTAGCGATTTTTGTCTTGAAGACTATTTATTTTTAAAAATTTATAGCTCCGTTTCTATTTGAGCTAGAAACTTTTTTTTTTTAATTTTAAAGGTAAAAGAACAAGCTTTAATACATTTTTCATTTTTTCCACAACAACAATATATAAACAAATATAGTGACAAAATTGGCCATTTAAACTTTCGGAATTTTTATCTCAAAAAAAAATATAGATAAAAACTCATTATCAGCCAGAATTATTGCCCCTGCATTCATTGAACAGAATTAATTCAAAAAATATTTAACGTAATTATTGTAAATAATTTTTATAAACAAATTCCTATGAGTGTTTTTTTTTTCATGGAAAAAATTTTTTTCTTGACGCTAATTGCAAATATATTTCATAAGAGTCATATTTTGTAACAAAAAATTAGTATTAGTTAATAATTATCATTTTTATAAACATTTTTATAAACAAATTCTTTATAATTGAGATTTTCTCACATTTAAATTTATTTTTCTGACCCAAAGTGATTCACAATCCTCTTTAAAGCCATTTATATACTTAAATCTTTATAAATAAACAATATAAAATGTTAACAACAATTTAATTAAACAATTCCCCCAATCAGCCGTATCATTGTGGAAAAAAATGGGATTTTCTTCAATTATTATATTATATACCAGGTGTATAAGCTTAAATCCGCTGTTTTTTAGGCAAAAGAAAGTCTTTTTTTTTGCAGAAAATAAAACAAACATTCAAAGTATTTTCCCTCGCTTGCTATACATTTTCCCCATCTCTAAGGCAATTTGTGTATACCACGCCAAAAAAAGTCTTTATCTTTCAATGCAAACCACTCGTCAAGCCATTTTCCGACGTCTTCGTACGAATCGAAGTGTTGTTCAGCGAGCGCGTGACCCATTTACGAAAACAGGTGGTAATCAGAAGGGGGCAGGTCTGGTGAATAAGCGGGATGAGGTGGCACCTCCCAGTTGAGTGTTTTCAAGTAGTTTTGGACCATTTTTGACGTGTGCGATGGGGCGTTGTTGTGAAGAAAAATCAGCTTCTCATGTCTTTCTTCATAATCCGGCCTTTTTTGACGCAAAGCACGGCGCTATTTGATTATTTGTTGGTGGTAGCGGTGAGCATCGACAGTTTCACCAGGTTTTAATAGCTCATAGTAGACGACACCCTGCTAATCCCACCAAACGCACAGCATCGTCTTGCGTCCAAAGCGATTAGGTCTTGAGAAAGAAGTTGATGGTTGTCCAGGTTCGACCCACGATTTTCTTCGTTTTGGATTCTCAAAATAAATCCACTTTTCGTCTTCAGTCACCACACGATGCAAAAACGACTTTCTTCTGTGTCTAGCAAGCAAGATTTCACATGTGTTTTGGCGTCGCTCCATCTGCCTATCGTTCAGTTCATGAGGTACCCATTTTCCCATTTTTTGGATCTTTCCTATGGCATGTAAACGCATGAAAATGGCCGGTTGAATAACACCCAACTGTTCGGCAAGCATTTGTTCTGTTTGTGTATCGTCCTCATCCAAAAGAGCCTGTAATTCATGGTCCTCAACTTTTTTGGGCCGATTTTCACGCTTCTTGTCACTCAAGTCTAAATGACTGTCTTTGAACCGACGAAACCAGTCTCTGCATGTTGTTTCCGATAAAGCACTGTCACCATAGGCCTCCACAAGCATTCAATGTGATTCGGCAGCCGATTTCTTCAAATTGAAGCAAAAAAGTAGAACTTCCCGCAAATGCTCCTTTTCAGGTACAAAACTAGACATGATTACTCAAGGAAAAGTTTATGTTGTTGTATAAAAAAACTGACTATGTGCACTGATTTATGTAGACAGGTGTCGAACTCACACAAAAAAAAGCATGACGTTTCTATTGTAGCTAAATATGTTCACTACCGCTATCTCTGAGCAAACAGCGGATTTAAGCTTATACACCTGGTAATATTTGTTGCGATAACTAACCAACGAAATTAAGTAATAAATAATTTACAAGATTGTTATAAACAATAAAAAAACTGAAATTGATCATTTTCACTTGTAAAAAGGACGGCTTTCCACTGAAATTATTCGGTAATAAGCTAACAGTGATTACAAAATTGAATGTGGAGCATTAGATATTAACTTGCGTAATTATTATTAACAATTTTTATAACAATCGGTTAAATCTGCAATTTTTTTTTCTCTTCAATTGTATTGAATCAAATAAATATTCGATATTTATAATAATAATGGGATTATTATAAGAAAGTTAGTATAAATCAATTACGAGTCAGAACTTGAATCATTCTTGGATTCGAATTGTTCTATTAGTTCATCTAGTTGTTGATGAAGTACAACTTCCACTTCTTCCCATTCAGGCTTTAAGGATGCAATAAAAAGATCTGAGGACACAACGAGTTTGTGAATTAAATCTTGCATAGTATACAATCGAGAGATTTTTCGTGTGTTAAACTGTCCTGATCAATTTTTTTTTTATTGTTTAAAACAATCTTGTAAATTATTTATTACTTAATTTCGCTGGTTAGTTATCGCAACTAATATTATATAATATAATAATTGAAGAAAATGCCATTTTTTCCACAATGAAACGGCCGATTGGGGGAATTGTTTAATTAAACTGTTATTAACATTTTATATTGTTTATTTATAAAGACTTAAGTATATAAATGGCTCTAAAGAGGATTCTGAATCATTTTTGATCAGAAAAATAAATTTAAATGTGAGAAAATCTCAATTATAAAGAATTTGTTTATAAAAATTATTTATAATAATTAAGTTAAATATTTTTTGAATTAATTCTGTTCAATGAATACAGGGGCAATAATTCTAGCTGATAGTGAGTTTTTATCTATATTTTTTTTTGAGATAAAAATTCCGAAAGTTGAAATGGTCAATTTTGTCACTATATTTGTTTATATATTTCTTGTTCTGTGGAAAAAATTAAAAAATCGAAATCCACAATTCTCTTCAAAATTAAACGCTGAACTTTTCAAAAAAAAAAAATATTCAAATCGGTTAAGAAATACCACCTGTAGTCGATTATGAAGGGAACTTTCCGATTTTTACCCACTGTACGTCATACCGACGCCACTGTTGAGTAATCGGAAAACGAGGTTCAAAATGACATTTAGAACGCAATTATGCATCGATTTTAATTTTCTTTTTTTTTTGAAAAATTAAGAACTAAATTCTTCAGAAAATGGTGAGAGTAGATTTTTTATTTTTTTGTTTATTTAGTTTTTATGTTAATTAGACATTTGCAAATGAGTAAAATGCCCTGATGGTGGAGGACTGCTAGCAGCCACCACAGGGGGTCTACTTGCTGTGAATAATACTCTGCATAATTTTACAAGTCCAACTCTTTATTTTCATTTTTAAATTGGAATTTTAAACTGGAATTTCCATTGAATTTCCATAGAACACGGAGAAAAATGGAACTCAGCAGTTTAGTAACATTTCCACACATTCTGTAAACAAAACTTTTATTGTAATACAGAGTCCAAAAATACAGTAATCATTCCTAAACAGATCAGTAATGATTACCGTATTTTTGGACTCTGTCTTATACTAAAAGTTTTGTTTACAGAATTTGTGTAAATGTTACTACATAGCTGATTTCCATTTTTCTCCGTGAAATTACAACTGAAAGTTGAAATTAAAAATTCCAGTTTAAAATTCCTGGGATTTTCAACTTGAATTTTAAAGAAACCGCAATAAAATTTCGAGTTTAATATATTAAATTTGAAAATTTCATCTGGAAATACCGTTCTTTATCCAACAGTAATTTCCAATTTGAATTATCAACTATAACTTTCAATTGGAACTTTCAACAATAATTTTCAAATTAAATTTCCTCGGAAAGTCAAAATAAGAATTTCTATTGAAGTTACAGTTGACTTTACATGGAAATTCCAGTTGGAAGTTTATGGAATTGCCGTGAAAGTTTCAGTTTAAATATTTAACTAGTATCTCAATCAAAACGCAAGGGTATTTCCAATTTCATAATACAATTGAATATTCCACCTGGAAATTTCTTTCATCATTCAACTATAATTTTCAATTTGAATTTCCAATTGTAAATTCTAGTTGAAAATTTCAGTTGTGAATTTCATGGAATTTGCAAAGAATATATATTTACAGGGGTCCAAGCAAATATTTGGCACGAATTGAATACTTTGACGAGAGATATTTTTAAAATTAATATTAATATTATTATTAAATTAAGGTAGTTATGCCAAAATCGAACCTTTCTTAGGAATTGTCTAAAATTTTCAAAATATGTAGAAAATATTTTTATCTAACTATGCTCCAATTTTGATCTTAATCGTGTGTTTCTAAAGGCAAATATTTTTAATTATGTTCAGTACTTTTTGCATGGGTCTCCTATAGCTAACATGGGCAATCGCGACATTATCAAGTCTAGTATGAAAACGAATCTTACTATTGCGCTAAAAAACTACAGATGTATAGTAAAATATTGTGTGGATTTTATGAAAAAAAATCAAAATTATTGTGCGTTTAGTATAAAAGATATAATATTGAAAAGAATAATATTTCTGTTCTCGCGAGACACATGGCGGGGGTAGGCAGTGGCGATGTGGCAACACTGTAACTCAGCATATTATGGCTGACTATATACACTCGAGTCTCCCAAATGTGAAGAAATTTTTAGCAGAGGTTCTCCCAAATGTCAAGAAATTTTTGATTCTCTACAGTCACATAAATTGCACATGCAACCAATCAGATGCCAAACGCAAAGCATATGCGCAGTAGTTATCAAGTGAAATTTGAGAAATACGAACTTGACATTTGGAAGAAACATGACTCGACTTTTGAAAGAACTTGAGTTTTGGGAAGTTGAGATTTGAAAGACTCGAGTTTACATACATTACAAATTATTCTGGTTAGAGAAACAAGTTCAAAATACACATAATTGTTCATCCATAAAAAACTTTGTTAAATATTTCAACACGTATTAATTTGTCAATAACATAAATTTCTTAGAAACAAGAACGAGTTTTCATAATAATAATAATAACAGCTTTAATTTACTTTATACTTTTACAGTTAGAAATACTTTTAAAAAGTATTATTTTTTGGCTTGAAAATACTTAATTATATTATCAATAACCTTCTTAGCTTTAGTAACACGTGGTTTCTTTGGAATTATTTCTTCTGATAATAAATGAACGACTCCCTTTTCACCATTTTCTACATAAACTTGTTTTAATAATTTATAGTCGATACCTTCGCTAGCATTGTGAAATTGATCAGGTGCAGATTCTAATTTTAACAAATCTTGAGCCAATGCTTGCAGTTTAAATGTCTTTTCATCCTTCTTTCTGTCAGAAAAAGCTCTTTTAAATATGTACGACTAGAGTATCTGAGAAACCAATAAGATTTGCGAAGTTCTCCATCATATCATTCTTTATAATCAAATGAAGTAAATGAGTGCTATCAAATGATGCATTATGAGCCACAAGAATGCATGGATTTTTAGAAAAGTTTAAAAACTCTTAAAATGACTGCAAAGCGTCTTGAGGAGGAATTGTAGGAACTCGTTTGCCATATAAATCCAAATATACATTAAAAGTGCGGTTCTTCTACTTCGCTGCAATTTGGAGGATCTCAGCATTTTTGGTAAACCCTGAAGTTTCTAGATCAAAATAAACGATATCACAGTTATCAGTAGTCATATCCATGCCGCAATTAGATTTATATTTAATTCCTTCGGTTTTTTCGGTTGATTTCCTTTCTACTTCTTTCATTTGAATTAAAAAATTTCTACGGCTTTTAGAAGATGGCAATTTTGATTTGATTGCCCTCAATTTTCTAGTTTTGTCAATGTTTTCTGCAAAACGTTTAGTATGCATGCCAGGTGATAAAGACAATTTGTCGTGAACCTTCAAGATATGTTTTTCTCCTTCATTCTTTGTGCATACTGCACTAGGTAATCAATAATCTGCCGATTCACTAAGACTATAGCAGTGGGTTTTAGGGGCCTTGTGGGCCATTATATTTATAAAGCTTTCGTTCTCACGTTCTCGCAATCAACATTAGTAAATAATCCTAACTAAATTTCTTTTTGATAATGGGTTATGCATTCCATCAAGATTCATTAATATTTATGTTAAAACTAGCTTAAATTATACATAGGGTAAATCTGTGAACAAAGGTTCCTTATGTTCAGAGCTGAAATTAATAATAATTTTAATACATTTTTTAATATAATATAGTCGATTCGCCTTATTTCCGTAATTACCAATCTCTCTCAGTTCAATTAATATTTCTCTTTATTTTATTTAAAAAATGCAATTGTTATTTTGGTATTTGTAAATTTAAACTAATTTGAATTTCATACGTCTAGGAGGTGCTGCCTCTATCGGGACAAAGTTTAACCAATTATCTTTTCCAGAGCGTTACAAAAACCCAAGCTTGAATATTAATAGTATTTCCCTTCAACTTAAGCTTTTTATGGAAGGTCGAGGTTCCTTTACATTCTTTTTTTAATTTTCAATTTTTCTAAGCTGGGTCAAAGGACGTTAAATTTTAATATGCTTTTAAATACTAATGCTGGGGAATTCCAGTAATAGTGGGAAAGTCCCAAAACATTATTTTAAAATACGGAGATATATTTATATATTTACCATTATTTATTAATAATAAAATAATCGCCGTCTATAGTTAATTTAAATTATTCGCGCTCGTCGGTAACGCAGGACGCACAGTTATCGATTAAGCTTATAAATATCAAACGTGTATGAAGCCACACGTTACACCATCGCCCTTATAAAAATAGAAAAATAATACAATTACTTTTTCGCAAGATTAAGCATCTTAAAATATCGAAGTAAAATAATGACTTTTGACAGTTGCCAGGGATGAGTACTATTTACGTGTAAAAAGAGCTACTCAATCCACCTCTTTTTTAAATTTCCCCACACCCTGACGCCTCTCAATCGTCGTAAATGACATCTGATGAAAATTCACATTTTGTCTTACGTAACTTACGTAGCCATACATATATCTATGTACATTGGTTTCGCTTAATCTAGGTGGTTAACTCTAAATAAAATATTATGAACCGGACAACTTTCCTATAAAATACAAACAATATTTTTAAATGAAAGGTTTATACAATATTAAATTATATATAAAAAAATTATTAAATTTTTTATTTTTATATTTTTTATTTTATTTATTTTTTTATATTTATTTATTTTTGTTTAATAAAAGACATGCGATAACTTTAAATTCCCCTGGGACAAATGCAAGTACTAGTTTTCGCTATCCCTTTCCATATTAACCTTATAGTTATTTAATGAAAAGTAATAGTGATTCCCAATCTTTTGGTTGCGAAGGGCCATATTCGTTTGCCTTTTATTAAAATTTATCTAAAATAATTTTAAAAAATTTGTTATAAAATTATTGAAAAAATATTAATCTGAATTTTTCTTTCTTCAAAAATCTCAGATATATCCACCCCCCCCCCCCCTAAGGGAAGTAATCGGATATACTTCGATTACTTAAAAGAAGAATGAAAGTAAAATTTATTAATTATATAATTGAAGACAAGACTTACTATTAATTACTTTATATTATATTTACAATTAATTATGTGTTAAAAGGAAGAGTTGCCAGTTTTAACTGATTTAAATGGACTAATTTAAATTTATTAGGTGCTAGACGAATGTATGCGTTAGTATTTCTTACCAATTGCTCTATCTGATGAGGGCCAGTGTACTCCTTATCGAATTTATCTTTTAATTTATTAATCCGATGTTTTTTGAGTAAAAGAACGATATTGCCTACTTTAAAATTAATTGGGTTTGCCTTAGCATCGTAGTACCTTTTTGTTTTTTCTTTAGCTTGATTTATTCTTTCGGTGGCTTTAGATTGAACATCAACTAATTATCGATAGAGATCGATTAGATAATCTACGCAAGTGGGAGGAGGGGCATTTTTTCGAAGCTTGTTGGGATATTTGCTTCTTTTCCATAAACGAGAGTATATGGAGTGAATCCGGTGGATTCGTGGACTGTATTGTTGTACAATAACATGGCGAAACGAAGCCATAGATCTGAGTTTTGTTTATGACCAAATTTTTTAAGGTATTCGACGAAAGTGTGGTGGCTACGTTCCAGGGATCCTAGAGATTGGGGGTGGAACGCAATGTAAGTAATCTTTTCTATCTTAAATATTTTGCAGCAGGTTTTCATAACTTTACTCATAAAATTCGATCCTCTGTCTTTGTGAATCACACGAGGATAACCGCAACGACTTATGAATTGTTCAGCAAGGGAATGAGCAACTATAATAGAATCGATCTGGGATAAAGGGATCGCATCAGCGAATTTCGAAAAATTGTCTTGTATCATCAAAATGTACTTGTTCTGTCGTTCAGTCAATGGAAGGGGTCCAACAATGTCAATTTGTATTTTTTCAAACGGTTCTGTAGGTGTGTCAGTAATTGTCATGGGTAATTTCGTCTTGATTCTAACTAGTTTATTTAATTGGCAGTTTTTACAATGTTTAATATAATTTTGAATGTCGGTTTTCATATTTTCCCAATAATAATCTTGTCTAATTCGCCAATATGTCTTGTTAACCCCTTTATGCCCACCTACCGTTGATTCATGACTCTCTTTTATGATCTTTTCGCGATCAGAAATGGGGGGAATAATTATCTCGCATGAACATACTATTACTCTCATATTGGTTGTGGCGAATATCTGTCGAAAAATCTGCTCTATTGAAATCCAGGATAGATCGTCTAAATTGTTCCCTATTTTTGCAACTTTTATGCACTCTACCTTAAGAGCTTCCATCGAATTCTTCAATGCTATAATGGCCTTAGAAATATTATTTAAGAATGCGTTATCTTGGGCAGTTTCTTTTACTACCAAATTAAAAATATAACGACCATTTTGAGTGAAAGTTATAGTCTCTCCAGCATCAATTTTTGGCAACAGTCCAACGAGAGGAGACGTTTCTTTGATCGGTATTTCGACAACTTTCTTTGTTCTTGCGGTTAGACAAAATTTCGTTAAAGGAATTTCTCTTAATTCGTTAAAATAAAATTCATTATCATCTAGGGTAAGAACAGCACTATGTTTGTTTAAATAATCCACTCCAAGAATACCATCTTGAGAAATCTGAAAATTATTTGGAACAATTTGAAATTTGGATTCTATTTTATTTTTTAAAATGATAATCTCTCCAAGAGTAGATGTAATTCCAGAACCGATTCCAACGAGATTGTAATTTATGGATCTATTAATCCAGCACCTTGAGTTGACAAATTTATCTTTAATTAAATTTAACTCACAACCCGTGTCTACAAGAAATAAAGCTGCTCCTCCCTTAAAAGCAGAATTTTTTAATGTTATTTCAGGATTTTTTAATTGTCTTGTGGCAGTAGCGATTCGAAGGACGATGCGTTTTCTGGACCCGATTTTTGATTCGGAGGGAGCTGGGTCTGTTTTTGCCCTCCTTTCATAAAGTTTTTTGAATGATCGGCTTTGAATTTTTTCGCGTTTCGCTCTCTCTCGTGTCTCTGCCTGAGCTTACACTCGTCATATGTATGATTTTCAAATTCACAATAGGTGCAATAATTTTCACGCTTTCTTTTACTATTTTGTATTGAATTTGAAATTGTTTTAACATCTGAAACTCTTAATCGAGGACAATCGCACTTATAATTTCCCCTTTCGTGACAATTATAACATTCGACCGACGACGATGATCGTCCTCTACTAGGGCCTGCTTGTTCTCTGTCTATCTTTTGTTGAACTACAGCTACTCTACTTCTTTTATTAAAATTTCAAAGATTTTAATTGCCGGAATATTCTGACGTGGAATTTTCTTGATCGCTGGAATGGAACGTATCGTACGACTTACGCTCTAAGTCTGCCACCATGGCTTGCTCAATAGCTTCCTCAAGAGTGGGAGGTTCTTTATTTTTGACAAATATTAACGTCCTTTCATCTAAACAACGAATAAAATTTCCAACGGCATTTTCGCGATACTCCTGACATCTTCTAACCCTCTTTCTCCAGGAGTTTCTGTCATTACTTGACGCGTGATTTTGTTTAAGACTTCTTGTAAACGAACACCGAATTCCCGAATTTGCTCGTTTGGAAGTCTCTTAATAGTGGAAAGAATCTGCAGCAATTGATTTATATTGTCTCGAGGAGCGTAATTCCTCTCGAGAACACCTAAAAATTCTTACAAATTTAACTCTCCCATATCTTGAATAAGCTGGCGAGCAGAGCCAGTAATTTTGGTCCTGACTATAGTTATGAAGAATATAATTTCTTCAGGAGAAACACAACGGGCGGAAGAGTTGTTATCTCTTGTAGCAACAGATACAATCGCTTTGCTTGAAGCCAGATTTTCCTGACTGCTAATCGAAGAATTCGCGTTACTTCCTGCTGTAGAATTTATACTATTGGACACTTTTGTCCTTCTACCTCTACGAGTGTGTGCCATGATATATATGTATAAATAAAAAGGTACAGTACAAAATATTTAAAATTATAAATTAAAAATCTTATCTTTTCTTGATGAGACGAATCCCGGCAGCTGTCGAAGGTTTTTCAAGATGATGAGATGAATTTCGTTGTTTCCGGAGATTTTCAAAACGGTTTCTTCTGCTGGTTCCGGAGGACGGTCTCCGTTGATTAGCCTGTAGGAGAAGAGGAATGATGTGTGGTCCCTTCCATTCTATTGACGACCTTGCTGCAATTTGCAGCACCTCTAAGTCTCCAGGGTGAAAAACCACACCAAAACTCTTAGAGAAAGATCGCGGCTGTTTAATTTCATTGATGCACTTTACAATCCAAAGTTTTTCATAAGTTTTTAAATCAATCACACATTGAATATTTATGCACCTTAGAAGTCTATGAGTGTTCGTAAATTTTTATAATTGAAAATGTAGAAATGTCACTTTTTCTTTTTCTTCACTTATCAACGTCGTTTTCGGTTTTAAAAGTTTTCCTGCATAAATTTAAAGTCTGCATATAAACACAAAATGGGCTGCGATTGTGCACTGCACTAACTACACTGGTCAATTGAAAAATAGCACTTGGACACTTTTCAAGAATTTTCTTGTACAGTTCATTTGTACTTCAATTTTCACTTAATTTTCCCTTGAGATTGTTCATATCCCCAATTTAGAGCGGCACATCCCACCGCTGCGAACAAATAATTTGTGACGTCCTAGGGTTTTTAACCTAGTCGCCTCAAATTTACTAGAGTCTGAAATTGGGAAATGATGATGAAATGATGATTAGTATTTCAATAGGTTCGTAAATCAAAAATGAAATGAATGAATCATAGGAAGGGACCTGTGAACGCTTCCCATTTTCCTCGATGATAATTATTTAATTTTTCTTTGATAAAGTGTACAATTATCACTTGATTTCCGATTATCATATCAGTCGGTTAATAAATTCCAAGCTAGTTTATAATTCTCGATAGATGTTTCGAGTGAAGCGATTACATCTTCTGCTTTGCCCTTGACGCATGATTTTAAATAATGAAATTTGTATATGCTTGGTACTTTATCATTATCGTGTACCATTGAAAGAAATGTGCCGCTGAAACCTAACCATGTGTCAAAGCTGACAGAAAATGTTGTCAATGAAAGTTTTGGAAGATTTGGATCAAAAAAGGTGTGATTTGTGTTTTCATTCACAAATCTTGTTTGATTGGAAATGTTTGAAGAATTTAAATGCAATTGTGAATTGATAATATTCAGGGATTCTAGTTCACCTGAAGGTTGAGAAGATCTTGTTTGTTCAATTTGATTCGCGATATTTGACTGATTCAATTGTGATTGAACTGATTGCATTGAATTTAAGATTTAAGATTTGTACAGTACCGGAGAAAGTGTATACCTGGGTTGTATTTGCTAGCTAAACTTTCAGCACTAATGTAGAAAGATAAAATAACGGAACTCCGAAAAGAGAGAATATCTTGAGAGCTATTTTAACGAAATATTATTTTAATTTACTATAATTTGATATCTAATCAAGAGATTAAATTATTGATGAATTAAGCCTAAAATATTAATAATTTTAACAGGTGATCACCACAATTAAAAACACCAATAATTAATTTATTTAAATATCTCCAATATTATTTCGCAATCATCGAGATTTGTGATATCACGTGGCATATCCATACTAAATCCGGACCAATCAAATGATGGAAGCGACACATCTTCTAAAGCGTTCAGCATTGTGCTTTGAGCAAGCGGGATGAAAAGATCCTCTGATGAAAAGTGGAACGGGTCTGAAAACAAAAGAGAACAAAATGTTATTGTTATTGACACACACAGAAAAATTATTTTGTTGGAAAATACGAAAAAGCCAGGAATTAATAGACATACATTTTTACAAAAATCAAGATGTAATGTCACAAAGAGAAGGATAGAGAGAGGTTTATTTTATCAACCATTTTATGTTTTTATTATTTTTTTTTTCTATATAACCAAATGGTATAGAATCATAGCCGTCAATTAATCTACGCTTTGTGTACACGGGTCGACAAATTTTATTTTCATTATTTATAACCACCTGGTGATATGGTGTTCTGTGAATGCTTCGAAAATTCAGGTTTATTGGTGGATTCTTTTTTACAACGAGATCACAAATAGACTCAAAGTTTTGAAATTTTTGTGATTTAGACTGATGCCTTTCACCTTACATACTTCATAAATTTTTCCATCAAGTGACCTAACTTTAAAAGCATAGAATTTAGGACCACCTGATACAAATGTCTCTATGTAACTTCCTGAACCATAAGCTTCGAGTTCGTCAGTCATGTCGCCTAAGAAACAATCTGTTTCTGGATTGTATTCCCCCGGTTCATTAGTACTTGAAAAAATTACTGAATCCGTGTCAAAATAAAGAACACGACGATCTAATTTTTTCAAATAACTATACAATTTCAAACGAGCCTGTACTGTTGTATAAGCTGCTATGACAACATTTGAAATGGGGGATGGTAATATTGCCTCATTTTTATATGACCAGGAAGCGTAAAGACTTTCTTGATCTACCGGTAAGATGCTATTAAGAACTTTGTCAGGGCTTTGAATGGGCTGACTCTGAATTATTTCAGTCTTTGGCATATTTTCTCGTTGGCCAAACTTTCCCCAAAAAGAATTTAGAGAAAGTTTGGCCAAAGATCGCATACCAGAATTCATTTTAATATTTTCCCGATCAAGCTGAACTCCTTCACCGTCATAAATCTTTTGAATGAAAGCTACTTTCTGTACATCGGTAGTGCAATTCGTCGGGTACCTTGTAGCTTCATGCTGTAATTTAAAAAACCTATTTATGTAGCTTACAAAGAGACCACCAGCTTTTGTTTCCCTATCATATTGAGTGGTCTCATAGTGCCAAATTTCAAAAATGGCAGTTATTTTATATCCCTCCTCAATAGCTGCTTTAACCTCATCTGAAACCCATGTTCCCTCCAACTCTTTATCACCAATATTACCCACATGTGGGCAATCTTGTTGTAACTGTAATTTACAAGTATTACATAGAGGGAACATGAGTTTACCATGCATACGTAAAGGAAGAACAGGCAAGTAAGATCCAGTAGGGGGTAGTATCCGACATTTAATTAACCCTTCTACATTAGATAAATCAAAATTTTCCCCTTTTAAATTTTTGTAATCATCCCCAACATAAATTTTCGGATATCCTATTGGAAATTTTCTATATTTAGAGATAGAAGGGTATAATGAACAAACATCTAAATAAGATATTTTAACATTACCTCTAGCCTCAAAATAAGAAAATGTATTGCCTGTTCTTCCACCATAAAGTGCATCGCGAGGATTTAAGCTTTAGTTTTTAAAAGTGGGTGTTCTTTTAAGAAACTACATAAATCAGGATTCCGCAATTTTTCCCTATCAAAAGTGCATTCCCACATTTCTATTACCTCATAGCCAGATTTTCGAAGCTCATCGGTCTGCGCTATAGTCCGCTTAAAACGCTCAGTCAAACTCTCGCTGTTTTTTCCCGAGTTAATTTTTTTATCACGATCGGAATTATAACAAAACTCGACAACCATGCCAGTAACACCTGTGAAATTGGAAAATTGTTTTTTTATTAGTCTGGTTATCTTCATAATAACCATCGACTAATACCCCCTCAGGTATTCGAAATTCGCGAGTCCTACCTGCATGTACCAATGACAATAACCATTCGATTGCCCGGTTATGGAACAGGCATCAGATATCGCACCAATGGTAAAGTGAAATATCAGGCAATACAAAACAAGTTAAATAATTGATGTTTGTTTATTTTAATATATCTTTCAAAAATATTTAAACTTAAATACGGAGAACATTTTAATTTAATAACAAATGAACATATCTTTTAATATAAAAAGAAATATTATTCATATAACTTATGAAAGTAGAACTAAGTAGCGTCATTATTTTCTTTCTTTTTTAATTTTGACTTGTGAGATTTTTATTTTTTGTTGAATTTCTTTCATTTTTTTCTCCAATGATCGTTTTTCCTCTGCCAATTTCTTTTTTTCTTCTTGCAAGGCTTTCTTCTGTGCGAGATTTTCTTCTTTAGCTTTCTCAGCTTCTTCTTTTTCTTTGTGAATTTTCCACCACTCATCTGACGTACCAACTGAAGGTAGTCTAGGTTTTTTAGATCCTCGTAATTTCATTTTTTCTTTCTTCGGTAAATATTTTTCAGGTAATACAAAAGCATCGGCAAAACTGGTTTTAAATTCATCTAAATATATTGAACGCATCAATTTGTTTATCATTCACATTTTCAGGTAATACTGCATGACATTGCAACACAACAATGACCTTGTAATTATTTAAACATTCATCATTGCTAATTCTAGATCGTGATTTAGCATTCTCTAAATATGTATAAAATCAAAATTACATGATTATAAACACATTCAATTATTATCAAAATCATATAAAATTATAATATATAATTTCGGTAAAAAATTAAAAATAATTTTAAGTCGTTCAAATTATTGAATAAAATCGTATATACCACTACTTGTTTTCTTGATCTTTAGCCAATATTTTATATATCTGAATTCCATACACCTCTAGCTTCTGCTTCTTTAAAACCTTGCAAAAAACCATCCGATAGATTTCGCTCGAAGGCCATCAAATGTTTCATTTCACTTTCAGACTCAGAATTGGATTGGGGTTGTTGACATTCTTGTTGATCTTGTTCTTGTTCTTTGTTTATAGTTTTCTTTTTCTTCTTTTTTTGTAGTACATTATACTCGACAGCGTCAGGATTAAAGGGCAACAAGCCCTTCATATTTTGAATAGTTTGCTTTTCGTTAGAAAATGAATCCAATGTCTTCTTTAATACTGCAGAAATGTGTTCCTTTTTTAACCTGGAGATATTTTCCTCAGCTTTCCACTTGATGATACCTTTTTTCCATAAATCTTTAAAAGGATGGAAGAATGCTATATCCTGTGGCTGCATACATGCGTAGCATTTGGGTACAAAGCAATGAATTCCAACTTCTTTTCCCTGTAAAAAGACACTAAGGGAATGGTGAAATGCGATGAATGCCCATCCACATATAATATTTCTATGAGCACAGCCCCCATGATTGAATTTTATATTTAAAAATGATGAATAAATCTTTCAGTATACATTCCAAAAGATTGATATACCTGGTTGCGTCCATTATTCAAGTGTTTCCCACTGAAAATGCAGCGACCTATTACGTTCCCTACGCGATAAATTCGGTTACGAGAAAACCTGTTTTAGCAAAAGGAAAATTACACGGAAAGTATTATCAATTGCGAGATAAATTGAAAAAAGCTGGAATTGCTGTGGGAAATATTAAGGCTTCTCAAAATGGCTTAAACACTGTCAATATACCAGAGCCACGTGATGTTGTATTAGCTACCTCTGAACAGTTAGAAGGGCCAGGTACTGATTATTAATACATGATGTGCGATTTCAAGTATATGATCTGTATATATTTTGATAATTTTTAATACAGATACAGAAGAATTACGCTTAGCTAC
>UCOH01010238.1:0-14438 GCA_900474275.1 Synergus japonicus
GCATACAGGAGACTTGGCGGATTGCTTTAATTAACGGTACCTGTCATCCTCTCAACGGTAAAACGGTAAGCGGGGAGAGAGTTTGACAGTTCGGCAAACAGAGCAATTTATATTTAGTATATTTCCCTAGTCTAAAGTTTATCAAATAATGTCCTTAGTAGCACCTAACGAACATTACCTGAGTCGGTTTGATCTTTCTCTCTCAGTAGCACCTGACGAGAGCAAATCAAATTTCCCTAATCTTTTATCAAACGCGGAGAGTACGTGAATAATCTCTTATCTAAATTATCACAGCAAAAATTATCTTGAGAGCGGTTTTTCTCAGATTGATTACCGGGACATCGGAGCAATTTCTCAGGTGACAGACATTGTTATTAGTAGCGCCTATTTAACAATGACTGCATTAAACTTTAACGACCATACTAGCGCCTATCGATCGAGAAAATTATGCACCTTTAAAATTATCTCAAACGCCACGGCTCTCAATACAGAGACGGTGGTGTTTCGTTCAGAAATGGCAAGAACAGTAGCGCCTGTCTCTTGCGATTTCACTCTTGACTTTGCCTATCATAGTAGCGCCTATCGATAGGGAAAGTGCTTGAGCTTTGACCGAGCGAGGATCTCTCCGATCTAGTCGGTGGGACTCGCCCAGCTGAACTGTCGATTTCACGCAGTGCGGCTAGTTTTAATGAACGGGCCATAGCGCGAACGACGCCCGGAGTAGGGAGGGTCGGAGAGGGGAGGCGTCTAGCGAGGTTCGGTAACGAGAGGAGATGTTAAAGGCGCACGCGCGTAACCTCTCGTTACAAGTACACTGCGTTCCACCATCTTTAAAACCATGATTAAAGTAGTTTAATCACTTGTTTAAGGGCATGCACTACGCTCTGGTGTGAAATTTTTTCAAATTTTGGAATCCTACTATAAAAAGATGATGAGGTCGAAGTCGAAAAAACTAAACGCCTTTTCCGGCAATCTGATTCGTTGTCGCGTAAGTATCGATAGTGCTTTTCGACAAACGACCGGTCGTAAATTTCGCACACGCTCATTTGAATTTGGTTTCGTTAATCATCATTTATCATGAGTCTAAACTCGAAATATATCGAAAATCTTGGTTTTTAAAAAGCAGCTTTATAGTAATATTAAAAAAAAAACAATTAAATAGTTTAAAAATTGAAACCATAATTAAAGGTCCATACTACAATAAAAATAGTTAGTTTTGAAAACAGTCTAATAATTGATATTCTTTTTAATGTAAAATAAAAGTTGTATTTACTTATTTAATTTACAAATTGCAGAGAAAAATTTTTAATACTTATATTCTATTTTAGAAAAATAAATAATATATCATGAAATATAAGATTTAAGAAAAAGGCAGACGTGCGCGAAAGCACGCATTGATGTCATATTTAAAAATAAACATCGTAAGTTGTATAAAATAGTTAATACATTAAGTTTGTTTCTATCCCTCAGATAAAAAAATAGCTGTTAAACGTTTTTTGCATGAGGCGTTTTGCCTGGCGGTAGGTTTTTTCTTACCGATTATTAGAGAAAAATATTTAACGAAGTTATGAATACCTGAATTTTGAAAACTGATAAACTGATGTAACGGTAGTCTCAACTTATAGGGACTCCTTTGTCTCTGAGTACCGCTCCAATATTAGTCACCCAACTAAATTCCCAAAAATCAAGAATGCTATTGCCAAGGGCGCCAAGTATTTTAAAATACCGCTCAAAACTTAAATCGCTAAAATTTACTTAAAATCCTGAAATGGAAAATGAATTCCAACATGCTCATTTGGAGGGAGGGATATTGTGGCGGCTCAAAACAACTCTGGCTGAAATTAAATATAAAACAAAGAAAAATACAGTTTATTGAATAAAGAAAATTGTCAGAATGAAAATATGTACAATATGAATTTAGAAAAACAATGTAGATAGCGAAAATATAAGAAAAGATTAGTTTGAAATCTCAAACTACGAGATTACATAATCGGACCTGTCAATCATGACGTTACGTCTTACATTAGTGTGTAACTCATGTTAAGTAATTTTGCTGTTAGAATTTCGATTCACAAAAGAAATTTACGCGACGAAATCAATTAACGAAAAGATTTAACACACTGTAACGAATTCGATTTTCGAAACAATAGTCCGAATTTGCACTAGTGTACTAGTACAGCCAGGATGGCGAGAAATAAACTGGCTGGGGCCCCGTAAGCGTGTTCGGGAAGTACTCTCTCCCCTTCTCCCTCTCTCTCCTTTCGTATTCTGTCCTATCGTATTATATCCTATCGTATTATATATCGTATTAATACGATATTATATATCGTATCCTATTGTATCTTATCGTATCTTATTCTATCTTATCCTATAGTATCTTGTTATATTGTATCCAATCTTATCGTATCCTATTGTATCCTATACGATAGAGTAAAAGATGACAAGATACGATAGGATCGAATACAATAGAATAGGATACGATAGGATAAGAGAGAGAGGGGGGTAGGCAGAGAACCTCCGGTTTATTTATTTAGATATTTTAAGATATCTATATCTATTTTAGGATACCCTATTTTACTTTCTGTACTACTTTTATTTTAGGATACTACTTTTACTTTAGGTACTACTTTTGCAGTACTTTCGCTCCTGTATTGTAAAGGGCTCCCTTCGAGACGCATAATAGACACCCAGTGTTGCCAGGTCGCCAAAATATAAATCTTCAGATTGCGCAGATTTTTTTTCAAAAATCTTCAGACAATTTTGAAAAGTTTCTTCTGATTTCAAGAAAAAGATCTTCAGATTTTAAAAGTCAGTTTTTTAAATAAATAATAAAGATATTATGAATTACGAATATTCAAAGGCATAATATTACTTTTAATCATATGAATTTAACCGCTCAAAATACTAAACCAGAGATGTTTCATGAACGTTTCACTGCATTAATGCTTTTCTTTGTAAACATGTTAACCCATCCCTGGTTTCCATAAGATTCTAATGGAAACCAGGGTTGAATTGACATATTTACAAGGGAAGATATCAATGCAGGTAGAGATCCTCTAGGGAGAGTTGGGACATCTGAAATAGTAGTTGCCTGTTGCAATTAATCCATAAATTTAGGTCCTACAGGATTATGGAAATCGTCTCAAAAGCGAGCAATTTTTAAATGAAATTTATTTCTTTTTCAATAAAAATGATAAAAAAACCGCGGCTTAAATATTTTATAATACTAAAATTTCAACAGACAGCATTCTGTAACATTTCTAAAATGAAGTATTATTTTTTAAATAAATATCAAAATTAAATATTTTTTTCAAGTGAGGTTATGATGCCTATAAGATGAGCACCAACGCGCATGCGTTTCTTGACGACTTCCGTAATCCGGTAATACCTAAGCGTGTTGGAAGGGGCACAGTATCTTAACTCTCTCTAGAGGATCTCTACAAAAAGTGTCAAGAAGCGTAAAACATAAGATATTTCAGCCAATGGTGGAGTTTCTATGAATTACTAGGAGAATATCATTGGCCAAAATGTCTAGTGCTTTACGCTTTCTGCTTCACGCCATACCAAAGACATTGCCATACTGGTTATTGCAGAAGCAAAATAGCAAATTAAAAAAAAATCCTCAGATTTTCAACAAATTCCTTCAAATTCTTCAGAAATCGCAAATACGCAAAAATGTCTTCAGATCTGAAGAAAAATCCCCAAACCTGGCAGCACTGCAGACACCGAAAATCGATGTCTCGTTACACGTGCCATGAAAAGGATTAAACGGCAAAAGAGAGAAAGAGACGGCCAGTGTTGGGTAGTAACTTGTTACAAGTAACTAAATTACTAAAATGTTACGTTATTTGTAACTTTTAGGGTAACTTAATTTTTTTTAAATGTAACTGGAACGTAACTTAGTTACAATTTTGGAAGTAGTTTATAACTTAATTTTAGTTACTTTGAAGTTACTTTATGTTTTTTTAGGTAACTTGAAGTTACCTGTCTAGTACAAATAACTTCTAACTTGTAAGTACAAGTAAGTTCTAACTACAAGTAATTTAACTGTAACTTAGTTACATTTTTTCGTTAAGAAATGTAACTTTAACTAGTTACTAAAAAAAAAGTAATTTACCCAACACTGGAGACGACACTATACCTCATGTAGGTGTGGCTCGTCGTTACGTAATCGTTACGTTCAACTTAGAATTATTACTCATATACTTATAATTTTACAAACCGGAAGTAATCAATAATAATTTATATAAAGCTTGAAACTTTATCAAACATCCAAAAATATTATATCAATACTCTAAATCACAAAGCAAATCTGCCCCTATGCCATGCATAGGCGTTGGCAGAATGTTATGTAATCTTTCAAATTCTACAAAAGCTCTAGGAATTTAACAAAAGTCGGAGAAATCGTAAAGCAGACGCCTACCTTATTTCCGCAAACCCAAAACAGTTAGAATTAATCCAATTTGGTGCAGAATTAGGCACTTTATTCAATCTTAAACTTTATGAATGCGGAACTCCGAAAATTGAATGCTAGTTATAGAACAGCCAGTTGGTAACTTACGTAATGTAAGTCCATGAGTTGCTGCTCCTCGGTGGCAGACAAGAATAATAGTGTATAACATGATGGCTGCGTCCATATGTGTGACAGTTTGTCAACAATGCAAGTTGTACATGTATATTTGGAAGCCTAGTGTGTTTAAGCCCAGTGTGTTTAAGCCCCTGCGATTATTCAGCCGCCACAGCAAAAGGTTCAACCGTCCGAGCCACCCCGCAGTTGTCGCTACATGTAGGGACTCCTACAGAAAATGAGGCCAACTGTCGCTGTATATTTCACCTTATATTTCCTCGTGAAGACTATCAGAATAGTCTTGTCCGGGTTAAGCGACAGCCCTGATGCTACGCACCAGAGCTCTGAAATTGGTAAAGCCGACCTCATAAGATCCGTCAGGGTGTTCAGTTGTACCCCCCTATTCAGGATCACAAAGTCATCCACATAACCTTAGGCATAAAAACCCACCTCATTCAGATTTCGGAGCAATACATCCATGACCAAACACCACAGGATAGGCGAATAGACCCCCACCCTGTGGGCAGCCCCTGGATGTTATTTCTCCGACTCTACTACCTCCCCGTTCCGTTGAGAGGCGCCTGTACTGCCACGCCACGTTTCTGAGCCTCCCTACATATGAGTTTTGGGAGTCCTCTAATTGCTGCTCTATTCTTCCACCGGCAGTATCGATAGATCAGTCTGCCTGGAAGGCATATTGGCCACTATGTAGCGGTCTCCCTGGTAACACCCTATTCCGGATGTACCTTTCGACCAGCTTTTCCAAAGCCTTCAGTATAAAGGATGTCTAGCTGACCGGTCTGGAATCTTTGGCCGGTTTGGGTAGGAATACCACTCTGTTGCCCCTACATGTCATCAACACGTGTCTCAATGCTATACTAGCCCTGAAGTCTTTCGTCAAGGGTAGTCGTAGTTCCTCCAGCCCTTTTGTAGAAGAACTGGGTATACTCCATCCGCCCCCTACGATTTGTAAGGTTGAAAGGTCCCTACAGCCCATTCAACCTTCTTAACCGATACTGTATCGAACGCACATTCCCATTCTGCCCTTCTTTTGAAATTCTTTTAAATAATTTAAAATATCCTGAATTCTTGTGAATTCGCACATTATTTTTTTCAATTCCTTTGAATTTCTCCTAAATGTTGACTTAAATTGCTATGACTTATTACATGGGAAAAAGGAAAGAGTAAAGGTGTTTAGGTAATTTACAGATGATCCCTTGTTATTTGATAAGAATTTTCATTGTATCTCATTTCAGTTGCATCCTAGACAACATGCACACAGTTCAGAAGCCAACTTAGGAGTATTATTAATTGAATTCCTGGAATTATATGGTAGAAAATTCAATTACGTGAAGACTGGTATCCGAATAAAAGGAGGCGGCACTTACATATCGAAAGAAGAGGTAATACATTTAAGCATAAAACCTATAGAATTTTACGCTTAGAATATTCAAAATTAAATATTTAAATACACAAAGAAGTAATTTTGTAAAGAAAGTTATTCGTATCAAACAACTCACGACTAATGGTGGGCCTTACGAGATTTAGAAAGTGAATAATAATTCTTGAATGTTAGGTTCAGCGAGAGATGAAAGATGGACATCGGCCCTCGTTACTTTGTATAGAAGATCCGTTAACGCCTGGAAATGATATTGGTCGCAGTAGTTATGGTGCATTATACGTAAAAGATGCCTTCGACTGGGCATACTTTGTTCTTTCGCAAGCTGTCAGTCCACTTAACATTCTTGTTAATGATGCAAATAAAGTTAGGTGAGTATATAACTTAATATGAGGATGTCCGATAAAAATTGTAATATTTAAATGTTTAGCTTTCTTTTGTTCTATCACATTAAATGTACACAATTTTTTCCTGGTTCAAGTTCCAATTCAGTAAAAAAAAAATTCAATGGGAAAAATACGGTTTAATTAATCTTTCCTTACTTAATAAATGTCTAATACAACATTTCATCAATTGGATGGATGTGTATATGTGTATGTGAGTATGGATGTCGCACAGATCTCTATAATGACTAGATATCGGATAGAACGCAATTTTTGTGACTAATTGAATGCCATTTTGTTTCAACATTTGTGCGTTTCGGGAAACTTCGTGGCTTGTTTGGGCAACATTCGGTTCGATATTCGAAAATCAATGAGACGAATCACGTGAAGTGGGCACCCCAATTTCCAACCCAAGCAAATGTTATAAAATGATTATATCAATCGAATTTTCACTCCAAAAGTAACTCATAAAAGGAGGACTTTCGACAATAGCATTTGTTTAAATATTTTTTTTCGTGCAACAAACATTTATGAGTTTTTTTTTCGATAATAATTCATTGCGTTCAAACTATTGAATATTTTTAAACGAAATTTTGTACACATACTATTGAAAGACAGCTCTTTCAGATAAAAAATTATTGCGATGCTGAATAAACAATTGGTATAATTATTAACTTCTCAATGCTTTAATCGTCTAAATCTTTGGTGGTACATGTCGATTAGGGTGGCGCTTATTTACCAAATGCATTGAATATCGGCTCCTGTCCCGGGAATCGCTTATTTGTACCATAAAACTATGAAAGCAGCTGCGAAACCGGATTTTAAAAGCGTTTAAAAAGTTTCACTTTGCAAAAAACGCTTTTTTCGAATTTTTTCAAAATTTTCATACTCCTAAGCTGTCCCTTCTTGGTCTACGCTTTTTAGGGACCCCTAATCTATTCGAGATCATTTACGTAGATGATAACAGTGTGCCCAGTAGTGATTTAGAGGTGAAAAAATATGCCCGCTTACGCGGGCACATTCTCGTACGCACGTCGCGCTTCGCGCTCCGTGTTGCGCGCTTGCGCTCTTCGGGACGCTTGCGAGCATCGCGACGTTTGCACCTATTTGTTTTTAAATTACTACAAAATGGAATGGAATGCAAATGAAAGCTAATTTACCTAAGGTTCTATCGACCTTAAGGAGCACATTCTCATCAGGGCACTCGCGCTTCGCGCTCGATATTTCATTTAAACCTCGCGCTTCGCGCTTGGCTTTGTTTAACAATATTTTTCATGATTAAAACGAAAACTACTCATCCTGTTGAAAAATGGTTCAAGGAGAACTTGTAGATATTTTTAAGGCTAATAATTATGTTTCTTATCATTTTCTCTGTATCTCGCGTTATTTGACTCAAAATTTGAATTTTCGATTTTTTAAGCAAATTCAAAAAGTTATTATGCCTATCTTATAGAGTGTTCAAAAAGAAACATTTTTCATCTTTACACTTTTTTTCAGATCGTGCGTTGTTTGGCTTCTAATTCAAGTTTTATTTCATTTTTTTGGATTTTCAAAATATTATGTTTTTCAATTTTTTTATCCAAAAAAGTCATTAAGAAAAATTGTTCGACTTTTTGAGTACTACGAACATCTGCCATTAGAATTTTTAAGTTAAAAAAAAGTGGTTTCAAAAATTTTCAAAATGCTCCAACTTTTTTAATTATCATCTAAAATGGCTGACCAACGAACTTGACCTTTATTTTAGAACACTAAAAGAGTATACCAAAGGACAATCCAATCGGTCAATTCTTTCGAAAGTTATCGTGCTAACGAATTAAAATCTACATACAGACAAACAGCCAGACAGACACATTCGTAAAACATGTTTTTTGGGTTCAAGGGGTCCCAAAACATGGACATTTGATGAAAACTGGGGGGGTCAAATTTTACACAAATCTAATACATTCTCTCTGATGAGAATGTAAAAAAATTTTTTGACATCAATAGAGCTGTTTTATTCATTACAAAAATTCACAAAAACGTAATTTTTTTTGCGTTTTTTCGAGTTTATTGATCGATCATCAATATTTAAGCCCCAAGTAAGCTTTTCTGCGAGAAAGTAGAGTTCAAGAGCTTTAAACTTCTCAAAATCAAAAGAGTAAACGGTACCAGTGATATTTCGGTAACGGCTAGCTGAAAAAAAAACAAAGTGGGTTAGCTTCAGTATTACTAAAACTATGTCTGTTGCCTATAATAATTAATATTTAAAAAAAAAATAACAAAATGGCGGACAAAAATTTTTTAAAAATGCATTTTTTTCACTGTTTTTTTGTTTAAAAAATTAGTAAAAATGTTATTTTTTAATATATTATAGGCCACAGACCTAGTTCAATATGTGTAGAATGTGTGGTTTAAATTTTATAAGGATCGGTCGAATAGTATTCATAAAATCCTTGGTACCGTTTTAAAAATGCTGTTTTGAGAAAAACGCGTTTAAAACAATAACAATACAATGAAATAAATTAAAAACAATTTTTTTTTTCGTTTTTAAAGACATGTTTTATCATACCTAAAAATATTTATATCCATGTCTTTCTTGACATACTCAAAAAAAAATGTTCAAAAATAGCTCTTTTTTTTAAGCGTATAAAGTAGAATAACCCCTTAATTTGCTTTGTTTTTGAAGTTTCTAAGTGCACTGGTTACCGAGATATCACTGTTCAAAATTGGTAACAAATTTCTTCAATATTTTATAAAAAAAATAAGAAAGTTATGCTTTATTGTAATTTTCGAAAATGTATTTTTTGAACATAACTTCTCCATTAATCAAAATTTGATGCTGATGTAAAGAATACTTAATGCTGCCTCTATGACGAAGCAAATCATATTTGCTTACAGGAAGCAAAGTGCTCATTGAATGAGTACAAAAGTTGATACAACTTGACAGCTAGTTTAAGTAATACTTATGCATCGAAATCGCTCGCTTAGACCAACGAGGAAAAATGTGAACTCGAAAATGTGGTATCCGATATTGTTTGTTAAATTTATAAACAATTATTATAAAAAAATGCGCGGTTTGAACCGTTTTAGGAAGAAAATAATCGAATTTTCTTTTGATTGTCTTTGAATCTCATTGCCTGTGATGCTCATTGTTCATTGATGTGTTTTTGTCATCTGATATCATTTAACTTTGTTCTTCATTTCACCAGTCATTTTTGTAATCAAATACCGGTTGCCAAGTAGAAGATTCTTGTATGAAGATTTTTATATAAAAAAACAGGTAACCTTCATTTTTGATTATGGATTGCGCCATTTTAAATCGAATTTTGACCAGGGCTCGGATATTTGAAAAAGGGGCCTAGGTAACTTGGTAGGGGTAGCCCTCCCACCACCGCGTCGAAGCAATGTGTGAAACAAGGAATAGTTCGCCTATAGTTCGACGCGGTACACAGTGGTTAAAAATTGGAAAGTACGCTTCATAATCGCCTACAGGTCGTGTTTCTTAGCCGATTTGAATTTTTTTTTTTCTTAAATGCTCAGCGTACAATTTTGAAGAGAATTTTGGATTTCGATTTTTTAATTTTTCCCGCAGAGCAACAATATGTAAACAAATATAGTGACAACATTGGCCATTTCAACTTTCGGAGTTTTTATCTCAAGAAAAAATATAGATAAAAACTCACTATAAGCCAGAATTATTACCCCTGCATTCATAGAACAGAATTAAATCAAAAAATATTTAACTTAATTATTATAAACAATTTTTATAAACAAATTCCTATGGGTATTTTTTTTTTAAGAAAAAATTTTTTTCTTGACGCTAATTGCAAATATATTTCATAAGAGTCATATTTTGTAACAAAAAGTTAGCATTAGTTAATAATTATCATTTTCATAAACATTTTTATAAACAAATTCTTTACAATTCAGATTTTCTTACATTTAAATTTATTTTTCTGTCCAAAAGTGATTCACAATCCTCTTTAGAGCCATTTATGAACTTAAAGCTTATTGCTGAATAATTTCATTGAAATTATTTACCTTTTACGAGTGAAAATGATCAATTTTAGTTTTTTTATTGTTTATAACAATCTTGTGAATTATTTATTACTTAATTTCGTTGGTTAGTCATCGCAATAAATGTTAATTATTATAATAATTTAAGAAAATCCCGTTTTTTCCACAATGAAACAGCCGATTGGGGGAATTTTTAAATTAAATTGTTATTAACATTTTATATTGTTTATTTATGAAGCTTTTAGTATATAAATGGCTCTACAGAGGATTGTGAATCATTTTCGGTCAGATAAATAAATTTAAATGTGAGAAAATCTCAATTATAAAGAATTTGTTTATAAAAATGTTTATGAAAATGATAATTATTAACCAATGCTAACTTTTTGTTACAAAATATGACTCTTATGAAATATATTTGCAATTAGCGTCAAGAAAAAAAATTTTTTCCATGAAAACAAAATATCCATAGGAATTTGTTTATAATAATTAAGTTAAATATTTTTTTATTTAATTCTGTTCTATGAATGCAGGGGCAATAATTATGGCTTATAGTGAGTTTTTTTCTTGATATAAAAATTCCGAAAGTTGAAATGGCCAATTTTGTCACTATATTTGTTTACATATTGTTGATCTGTGGGAAAAATTAAAAAATCGAAATACACAATTCTCTTCAAAATTGTACGCTGCACATTTAAAAAAAATAGTTTCAAATCGGTTAAGAAATAAATTACGTTTTTGTGAATTTTTGTAATGAATAAAACAGCTTTATTGATGTCAACAAAATTTTTTTCACCTCTAAACCACTACTGAGCACACTGTGCTTAGAAGTATGAAAATTTTGAAAAAATTCGAAAAAAGCGTTTTTTGCAAAGTGTAACGTTTTAAACGCTTTTAAAATCCGGTTTCGCAGCTGCTTTCATAGTTTTATGGTACAAATAAGCGATTCCCGGGACAGGAGCTGATATTCAATGCATTTGGTAAATAAGCGCCATCCTAACGTCGATCCATATTTTAAAGAAATGTTTTTTTTTGTTTATTTAATAACAAAATTTTTTTTTTTTAATTTAGTTTTTTGAGTACCGAGTTTCGAGAAATACTTATATTTAATCCCAAATACCTAGAATCAATGAAGCAACTATCTAGGAAAGTTGTCCAATAGCATAGAAACTGTTAAAAATTTATTGAATTTGTTAGAAACAAATAAGTGGGTGAAACTGGATTCATGGGGATTGACAGTGATTCGTCAATTTATTAGCACTAAATATAAATCATTTATAGACAGAAACCGATTTTTAACTGAATTCATGAAAGACAATAAATAATTTGTTATTTTATAAACAAATTTTAAAAAACAATTGACCATATCAGGTATTTATGATGACATAAATGAAGTTTTTTCTAATGAATCGGCCTAAAATTACAAACAAATGTCACTTAATTACTCGATTGTTTTCAACGTATCTTACTGTTATAACTAACATTTAAACATTTTTTTATACTTTTAAACTTTTAAATCTTTTTTTTTATAAATAAACTATCCGGTTAATTAAAAGTATAAAAAAATGTTTGAATGTTAATTATGAACAGTAAGATACGTTAAAAACCACGAGTTTTTACTTTTATAAATAGCCAAGAAATGAATTTGCTAATTATTTTTGTTAAAACAATTATCAATCGTTAATGTTTGATAACAAAGAGTCACTGCTAAGTAATAAGTTGCTCATGTATCACATAAATACAATTTTTATCTCAAAAAATGACGAAGCTAATAAAAATTCGTTTATATAATTGTTGTTAACAATTAAAATTGTTTATTGTTATGTAAACTCTATAAAGGTTTTAAAGTTAGTCATTTACACTTGGATATGTTGAAAAAACCAAGTTTCTACCTCTAAAAATAGCCAAACAGTGCATTTGTTAATTAAATTTGTTTAAACATTCATTAATTATTATTGAATGTCTAGATCGGGTAAGTAAGTGACATTTGTCTGTAATTTTTGGCCGATTCATCGGTTCAGAAATAGCTTCTGAATATCAATTTGTCCGCGAACATTTTTTTTAACCCACTGTGCGTGGGACCGAGCCGCGCGCTGCGCCCCGCTTCACAATTATACATTTTCTGTGCAAATTAATGGCGAGTAGTGAAATTTTTCTTCGGATTATCAGTCTTGAATAGTTTTTACATGTACTACCAAAGATTTAGACGATTAAAGCATTGAGAAGTTAATAATTATGCCAATTGTTTATTCAGCATCGCAATATTTTTTTATCTGAAAAAACTGTCTTTCAATAGTATGTGTACAAAATTTCATTAAAAAATATTCAATAGTTTGAGCGCAATGAATTATTATCGAAAAAAAACTCATAAATGTTTGTTGCACGAAAACAAATATTTAAACAAATTCTATTGTTGAAAGTCCTTCTTTTATAAGTTACTTTTAGTGTGAAGATTCGATTGATATAATCATTTTATATCATTTACTAGGGTTGGAAATTGGGGTGCCCAGTTGACGTGATTCGTTAACGAAGCCACGAAGTTTCCCGAACCGCACAAATGTCCAAACAAAATGGCGTTCAATGAGTCACAACACTTTAACACGGCATCCGCTATCGAGTTATTATAGAGAACAGTGGGATATCCCCGTTTTTTGTCGCTCTATTTTCTTAAAGACAGTAGTAGATAAATTAATGAAATTTTTAGAGTATATTGGCACCACCAATATCTCAAAACGTGCCAAAGGATTTTTCAAAATTATGAATTTTCCAATTTTTATGTACATTTAAAATTTTTGTAAAATTTATTTTTCGACTAACTTCTCGAATAATCAAAATTCAAATCTTACGTAGAAAAAAGATAGATTCCTTGCGTCGAGACAAATAGATGGACCTATGCGATTAATGCATTTTATTGAATATTATGGAAGTTATGCTTTAATTTGTAATTTGGAAAAATTTCCTTTTTATATCTATGTTTTCAAATAACCAACATTCACCTAGTTTTGAACTATCTAAACTGCGTGCAGAAATATAAAAAGTTTAGTGTAGCAAAATGATTGGATCCATCATAATTTAGTTTTGATTGAGAAAATAAGTAAAATGGTTTATATGTAAATTTCGCAACTTTTTAAAAACGACCGACTTACGAACATATCGAAGATAAAAAAAGAATAAAATTTTAAACTTTGTCAATTTTTTACCTTTACAGTATATTAGGAAGAATAATAAGGGTAACTGATGAGGTCATAGATTATCGTAAATGGATTAAGGAAACATTCCCAGTGTCAGCAAACGAAATGGACTCTCTTTCTAGTTCTACTGGTTCAGATGCATCAACTCTCTCAGCTCCTGCTAGTGATACAGTAATGTCAAAAAAATACTTGATGCAAATATTATTTAAAACACCGATTGTTTTCGACATATCATTTTTTATATTCAGCTATATTTTTATATTATTAATGACTTTTTTAATATTCATAGGATTCTGAAAGCAGTCGTGAAAATTCGCCTAATGTTGGAGAGAAGACTAGTAGCAAAAGTAGAACCACTGCTGACGTCTCTAATTCTTACACACATCATGCTCAATGGAAAAAATCACATAAACCTATAACTCATCGTAAGTAATATTTTCTGCAGTTATTCATTTTTTTCTCTGTACAAGTTAATTCTAAGCCTAAAAATGTACTCAGACTTAAAATTGAACACATTTAAACTAAAAATGATTATAGGAAAAATAACTTCACAGTCATTATAGGTCGTCGCCTATTCACTTTTTTCATCTACACTGGTATCCAGTAAATTGGTCGGTTTCGAGGGTAGACGACCAGTTTGCTAGCGCAATTAAAATCAAATTTGAACTGGATTTAAGGGCGTTCGATAAACGTACTTAGAAATCCGTGAAAATGGAAATTTTTAAAAATAATTTTAACTGTGGACACGTGACCGGATATACATATTTTAGAAAAAGGTTCTATAGGAGTCATGGAGATAACTGACGAAATATGTAGGGTCTTGTGTAGTCTCGATTCCCATAAAAATGATATTTCATCCCAGTTTTGATGAGAAAATGAATATTTTGTGTTGAAATATTCATTTT
>UCOH01010242.1:0-16909 GCA_900474275.1 Synergus japonicus
GAACCAGTATTGGACCCTGTACAGCTTTTTTTGCTATGAAAAATCCGAAAAATCTGCGGCTGTTGATCCGGTATTCGAACACCCGAATACATATCTCTATGCCTTGACCCTAATAACTAATCCCCGCGGCTAACTTTGCAGATGGTATATTGTACAAAAATCCCAGTAAAGTCTCACAAAAGACAGAGCCGGTGTGATACTTTATTGGGATTTTTGTAAAATATACCATCTGTAAAGTTAGCCGCGGGGATTAGTTATTAGGGTCAAGGCATAGAGATAGATATTCGGGTGTTCGAATACCGGATCAACAGCCGCAAATTTTTCTGATTTTTCATAGCAAAAAAAGCTGTACAGGGTCCAATACTGGTTCTTCTCGAGGATCCCGCAAATTATTATTTTTTAAACATATATTTTTAAAATATCTAGGATCCTGTAAAGATTCCTAGATAGGAAACTATGTAGGAATAACTACCTGAAGGAAACTGCAAAGGAACCTTTAGAGATTCCTATACAAGAAACTATATATGAATAATTTCCATTTATTAAATTTCGCAGGATCCTACATAGGATCCTTGTCTCATTTCTTGAAGGAGGCACATGTTAGAAACTATATGGGAGCTCTCATAGGAATATGTGCAGGTTATTCCTTTAAAAATTCCTATAATAGGATCCTATGAAGGAAACCATATAGGAATTTTCAGTAGGGATATACATGAACCTGTATAGGAATAATTTTAATTTCTAAAAATTTATAGGACCCTGCAAAGTTTCCTACATAGGAAACTATACATTTAATTGGGATACATGCAGAGGATCTTGTACAGTTTCCTCTGCTGAGTAATTTAGTCTGGAGCATAGGAACCTTTATAGGAAATAAAAGGTAAAGGATCCTACATGGGAACCGTCTTTCAATATGTATACGTACCAATTTTCTGTATGATCAGGAAACTACACAGAAACCTACATAGGATCCCTGTCACCTTTCCTTTAATGACACACACGTGAGAAACTATATGGGAAACTTAATAGGAATATGTACAGTTAGTTCTCTTTAAAGATCCATATAATAGGATCCTATAAAGGAACCCATACAGGAATTTTCAATAGGGCGTAAAATTGAGAATGGAATTTTGGGCTTAACCCTTGGGTCCAACCTTCTTAAAATATCCAAGAAAATACAATTAAATTATAATTTAAGCCAGTAGCAGTTTGCTGCGTGATTCAGTGACGCATTGATAATAAATATCGAATGTGAATGACGTCCTAAAAGCGTCATGATTATCAATAGAAAGATACTACATCATCATTGATCAATGATCAAATTTTTCATAATAGAGTGAGACAGAGAGATAAAACTTATTTAAATTGCCCTTCGCAGGCAAAATTGTGAAATGTGAAAAAACTTTCCTAATGCTGGCTATTCGTGAGTTTATCTCAATTTTTACTTATTAGATTCGATGTTCATACACCCAGAAAAAAAGTATCTTTGAATCAAATAAACATTTCTTTCATATAGGGGGAAAAAAAATGTATTTGAATTAAATAAATTTTATTTAATTTAAAGACATTTTTCTGTGGCATTTTTTCTTTGAATGAAATAAACATTTCTTTCATATAGGGACAAAAAAAATTTATTTGAATTAAGGGCATGCTCTGTCCCGTGGTTTGTGAACATTTTTTTTCGAAGTCACCACGGTCAAACGAAATGATATATCGCTTTCAAACTTTGGGATATGGGAAATGAGACACTAAATTGTGTTTTAAAATTTAATTGGAGTAGTAATTTTGAAAAAAAAGCTAAGTCGGTAAGGTAGGGATCGGATTTTTCTTCAAAATTACTACTCAAATTAAATTTTAAAACGCAATTTAGTGTCTCATTTCCCATATCTCAAAGTTTGAAAGCGATATATCATTTCGTTTGGCCGTGGTGACTTCGAAAAAAAATGTTCACAAACCAAGGGGCAGAGCATGCCCTTAAATAAATTTTATTTAATTTAAAGACATTTTTTCTGTGGCCCCATATCAAAGACATGTTTATTTAATTCAAAGAAACTTTATTCGAGATGTAAAAAGTCAAAGGTGTAATAATTAAGTAACTAGTACGAAAATAATAATTCAAATTAAGTTTTTGAACTTGAAGCCTGTCGCTTAGTCACAGGGAGAGAAACTGGCTTCTTTAAAAGAACCTATGATGATTTCATAATGACTCAACGGTACCCAACTAACTCGTATCAAGGAACATATTGTCTCCCGTTATGTGAACTGATGTTCAAAACTTTTTATAAGTTTCTGTTAAACCTAAAGAGTTTATCTATAGTCGGGAAATAACAAGACAAAAAAATATAAAAAGATATGTTAAAATTGATTACTACATTTAAACATAAATTTTATAATTATCTTTTTCGCTTGATTTTAATTAGTTTTACGTAATACACTCGGATAGGTCGCGTTATTTTATTATAAAATAGAATTATTTACTCTTAAAACAAGGACAATTTTCAGATTCCAATATGGTAAAGTTCAAAAGTTTATTTAACTTTCACTCGATTATTATGTTTAGTGAAGTTTTTATTTTTACAGACAATGAGAAAATTACTTGAAACTTATTTTCGTTAAGAAAAATTTTTGTTGCTTAGTGAGTGTATATATATAAAAAAAATATTTAGTGCACGCCATCACTTCAAATTTTAAAAATCACAATAAAATATAATTTTTCATACAAAGATTTTTGTAAATATTTTTAAAATATTGTGTAACTAAAATATTGTGTAAATATTGTAACTTATTTAATTGACACACAAATCATAATCCGGAGTGCATTGATGGGTTAACTTATAACAAGGCAAGATTGTGGAAGAAAATTAAATTTGTTTATACGAAGCTATTGCTAAGATAACGGAATCTGTGGATAAGAGTCACAGTGACCCACTCTCAATTCCCCTTTACATACGTCACGAAAGAATGTATTCCTATATATGTTCACGATTCTTCACGCTATTTTGAATATTTTTTTTTAATTTTATTTTATAAATCCATCGCGATAAACTTCTTTATTTGTATTTTAAAACAGAAGAAATATATATCGATTTCTTTTTCTCTCACTTATCACCAGGCGAAACGATTTTTTTCCATTTGAATTGGAAATTGGAAGATAAATAATAAAGACGAGAGAATAACTTTCTTTTGCTGACCACGAGAGAAAGTGAAAGTGTAAAAGCGACATAAGGTTAAATTTTTACATCAAGTTTCAATGCCGGTTTATCCATTAATTATAGGCATAGATGCCTCGCAAATTCTATTATCTTTCCACCCACAATGCTTTATTCGTAAAAATCCGAATCGGGAAAATATATATTTTTAAGAGTAGGACTCGAATCAAACACCCTTAAACATTTATTTTCAGTAAATATTGTCGAACTTTTCAACGAAATGAGGATTCGAAAGATGAAAATTCTTACCTTCAGCGCAGCTAGCGAGGAATTTGCCGGTGCTTGAGAAACTCATGTTGAGAAGGGGTGCAGTGTGTCCCTTCAATGCTCCAGCTACCCAAGAATGATTAAACTCCTGTTGAGGTTCTCTCCTCTTCTTCTTGGCACGTTTACTGTTGGTCACAGAGGTACTTGCACTAGGTCCAGATACACTATTTGCAGAATCTTGCACTGGGGTGGATTTGACTTCGTTCTGGTCAATTGCTAAACACACAATTTAGAAGCACTATTAGAGCAGAGACCTTTACTCGTCAAAGTACACGAACATAAGAAGCTGACCCTTATTTCCCGACCCTTTTATAGCAATTTTCCAGGTATATTTTCCTCCCACTCATGGGCTACGAAATTTGGTTGCCATTTTGGGGCCGTCCTTAAATTATCTATAAGGCTGTTTTCTGGAATTTTGACCAATGTAGGGGTATGGGTAAGGGTAAGGGTAAGGGTAAGGGTAAGGGTAAGGGTAAGGACAAGGATTAGGGTAGGGGATAGGGTACGGGTAAGAGTCCGAAAGTCTTGAGGCCACTCCCACCCCCATATCATCCGTAAATTTGTTGAATAAATTTTTTCTTAAATGTTGTCGTATGAGATAATATAAAAACGTCGACTCTTTTCAAACAAACATTTTTTACTATAAACCTCTTATATATAAATTTCATTTAATTTTCAGTGATTTTCAAAAAGGAAAAATCTTACGTACACTGTTAAAAAAACTGATCAAAATTTAATATACTGTGAGTAAAGTCATTTGCATATACCGTAAATTGAATTTAATATACCATTATGTTTTAGAATTAATATACAGCTATATTAAAATTAATATACTTTTTATTAACATTAATATATCTTATATTAATATTAATATACCCTTATATTAATTTTAAAATGTTTTTATATTAATTCTAAAACATATGGCAATATATTCAATTTAATTTGCAGTATATGCATTTCGATTAAGTTCTGAACGTTCAAATGAACGAATTTTTGTATTGATTGTATTTGAAACTATAAACAATGTTAAAATATTAATTCAATTGCATTAACATTAATTTTATATGGAAGATTATGGAAGAAATTTATAATGGCTATTGGTATTTTTAGTTGAAATAACATTTCTGGATAAAATAGAATTGGGAAAAAATATTTCGTTCATTTGAACGTTCAAAACTTTTGGTAAATGTATATGCAAATGATTTTGCAAAATGTATATTAAAAGTATATTAATTTTGCAAACATCTCTAACAGTGATAAGAAAGTTTTTTTGACCACGTACCCCCCACGTAATTTAAGGACAGCCCCTTACATAAAGAAAAGTTGTTCGTTTGAATCAACAACAAGAGTTTTCTGATTCAGCCAAATATATTTCTGAATGTATAATCATATCATAAGGTATAAAAAATGTTATAAAAGCATATTACTCATATTAGTCGCTAATGTACACAAAAGGCAAAAAGTTTTATCTTTTTCATTATAACGCGTGGCAACCTTGGAAATAATTACCGCTTTAATTGCAAACAAGACACCTCTGACATTATCGACCCTGATAATGTTCATGATTACTGTCTGAACTAAAAAATGTTGTCTGAGGGAATACCTACTTTAGTGGAACAGATCTTTTCAATGTAGTTTAGTTAATTTGTATTAAAATTAATATTAAAATATCTAGTTGATTTGTATTAAAATATTAAAATACGAATATGAAATATTTTGCAAAGGCCTTCAAAGGTGTCATAAATAAACTTGATAATGTAATAATTTCAATAATAAGATAAATATTCTCTTGCACTTTTGGAATTGATTTTGATTTAGAAAATCAGTTTAATGGAGCTTATAGAAATGTCTCATCACCCAAGCAGATTTATCCGATCATTTGTGGCCTGGGGAAACAGGTAGTCCTGTTATTGTTTATACCTGTCCAGCTTGGGGTTTTCGTCTGGAAAATCGAAACAATAAATGGGAGCGAGACTGTAGTCTAGACATATAGATTCATAGCAAATAGTTTACTCATAGTAGACTACCATCTGCAATTTCTAGTCCTTTTTACGATTTTCCTGAATTCCTACTACCCAAACAGAAGCAGATTAGAATAAGACGGTTATAAGAAAACTACCTGTTATAAATCAACTAACAGACTACAGTCTCGCTATGATTGACGCTATGATTGACGCTACTATTTTCCTCAGGTAACTGGGGAAAACTCTAGGTTTCTATTTTAAGTTTTCTTTTTAAGCGTATAATTTATTTAACATTAAGTAAATCGTGTCTACTTCAAAAACTTTGGCAATATATGTATTGATTAATTGGTAAAATGATAGGATCTACTTTCTTGTACTACAATTTCCTGAATTTAATATAACAATTTAATCCTTTTATTGTCTATACCCGTCCAGCTTGGGGATATTAATTCATTTGGGAACATTCATTAATTGTGCCCGTAATTTTGGATTTTTCAACAAATCGTAATTGAAGTTTTTTTACACTGTACTGAAGAGTACTTAATGATCACTTAATGCCTATAAAGAGTAGAATTTAATTCAAGTAATAGTTGAAAAGTAGAAAATGCATGTTAATTTGAATTTGCTCGTTTTTGACAAAATATAAAATAAATTAAAAGTGTATGAATTTTCGAAGTAGGCTATATAGATTAAGAGCGTTGAATTCCATTCTAAAAATTCGATTTTCTCATTTTACTTAACAAATATTAACATTGGGATTTTTTCCCTCTGTATAATTAATCAATTTTTAACTAGAATTATGCACACAGAGCGAGAAAATATCTAATTCAAATATTTTTTAAGTAAAATGAATATATTGAATTTTGAAGTTAGATTTAGAATTCTTCGTTTTATGCTAAAAGTATAGAAGTTAAATGTTTTTGTTTAGTAAAATGTAGAATGGAATTTTGAGCTCAACAAATGTGTCCAATGCCCTTAAGAGCACTTAATTCTGGAGTAAAGAAGAATTTAATTCATAAGTAATAGTTGAAAAGTGGAAAATACAGAAGAATTGGAATTTGATTAAATTGTAATGAATTTTAATTTCAACAGTCTGGTTATTATTTATTGTTCTAGATTTTAGAATACACGTTGTCAGCAGCGTGTTTTTTTCGCGTCTACTTGTCACTTGGGTCCACAAATAAAGGAAGTGATAAATTAATAAATACATAATATTATGTAACATCATTTAACGACCTAAATATTATGTAAGGATTAAAGTAAGAATAAAAATTGGAAATAAAACCTTTGAAGGGTATAGAAATAATTGTTACATGACGGGCCTCAGATGTCGCTCTTTGCTATGGGCACACGTGTATCACGCTAACAAAGTACACGTGTTCGTTTATGGCTACGTCCGTTCACTTATACATAAGGTATAAATATACTCGCGGCGTTTATTTATAACGCCGATGAATGCGAGGGTTTTCGCAAAGTTCCTGCACAACCGGTGCATCGAACGGAGTTGTCTTTACACTATCCGCAAGAATTCACTGCCATGGCGAAGGGAACGACAACCGTCTCAATGTGAAGCGACCTGTGACGAACGTGTTCCGCTTAAAATAGCATGAAACGCCGGGGGACATTATTTTTTGCCTTTTCCCATGAAACACATTTGTTTCACGAAGCATACGAATATATAAAAGAAAATGACGCTTTGTAATCGCTCTATGTAGTTTTTTTTTTAAGAAACTCGAATTCCGATTTCGCTATTCCAGGTCTTTTCTAGGTCAATTTTGAAAAATTCCAAATGCTTTCTAGGTTTTCGACTCTGATTTGAAAAAAGAATATATCGATTTACGTTTGCCATTTTTTGAAGGATGTACGTAATTAATTTTAAATGAATGATTAATGAATGGAATTACATAAAGAAAAAACTTCTCTTCCTGTTCAAATTTTAACATTGGCATTTTATTTTCCACAGACTATTTCACAACTCTAATAACGTAACTTCCAAAGAAGCCGGAGAAATCGTTTTTATCAAGCAGAAATGGAGGTTATCCCTCCCCCTCCTTCTTTAACACCTTGTGCCAGTTTCACGAAATTTGTTTATTTCAACTATTATCTCAGGCAGCTATTTTTAAAATTTGAAATTGAAATAAAAAGTTTCAAATCATAAGATCATCGCGTTTCATAAATATAATCTGTCTAAATGGCCTATGGAAATGAGCTTAAAGCTCATAAAATTACATAAATGTACATGTCATAAAGCAACGATCTCACTGTACATTGTATTGCCGTAGGTTCAGAAATTTGGAGCTATTCTTATCTCAACTTAAACGGTTGTTAGACACTATTGACACTGCGGAGAAATTGCTCAGGAAACTTTTTAGATATTTTACAAAATTTATATCACTTATCCAAATCAGTAAATGAGTAGACACGTGTTTGATAAAGATAACTAAAAAACATTTAGATTACATTTATAAACAGTTTGTTAATACATATATTATATATGTCATCAATTGACTGTTTACAGTTAATTAAACTGCTGAAATTTTTTGGAAATTCCTTAGTTATTAAAATCTCTTGAATTTTTTTTAATTCGGAACTTTGTTTAAATTAATTCTTTTGATATCCATGAAATCGGGAAAAATTGGTAAAAACCGCTTGAATAAATATACTTGAATTCATTTTGAAAGACCTTGAAATCTCTTACAACTTTTCGAAATCTAGCTTACAAATTATTTTAAAATAGAAAGTGTTTGTTAAACCCTGATTTATCTAAAAGCAAAATATTTTTCATTAATTTTTTAGTTACTCCAGAGTGTTTCCTAAGATTTATAACTTTTGTGGTTTTCTCTCATATCTGGCATCCCTGAATTCGATAATCGATTCTAAATTTGCAAAATTTTCGATTTAAATTTTATAAGGGTTCAAGGACCCTTTATCAACTTAATATCATCAAATTTCAGCTTGAGGCAAACAATCTATCAACTTTATCTTTCATGGCAGTGCTTGGAAACCGGCGGCAAGTTAGAGTGAACGCGTGTTCATTAAAAACCACGTGTCGATCGCGTATCGGTAATGACATTCTTTTCGAAATAAAAATGATCCGTTTCACTCTCCAATTACATGACAATAATTTAAATTCATTTCCAGTATTAATAAATAAAACTTTCTCTCAAAATAAGTCATATATACTTGTGTTAAGAAAAGTTAATTTTTTCTCAGAAAACTACCGATACGCGATACAAGCACTTTTACCAATAAACTTCCTTTTGATACAGGTTCCACGAATAAAATAACAAGAAATACATGCATAAACAATGTGTAAAACAAGAGAAATCAAGTGTTTCTCAGAATACTATACAATCCAAGAAAAAATATGTATAAAATAACGATGAGCGAAAAATCTACTGTTTATCTTAGAAACCCTTAATCTGAATATTGAGTTAATTCATTAATTGAATAATTTTACGTAAAATGAACGACTCTTGTTTATTTTTTGTGAATTATTACAGATATAAATAAGAAGCTAGACTAATTTAGTTTAGAATATTATAAATTCATGAGAGGAATATCTAATGTAATTCGAGTAGAGATGTGGTGTAAGGAGACAATTTAAAAGACTTGAGAACATGATTATCGCTTACTTTTTCTGTCATTGATGTTCTTGTATCGTCGCCTGGATTTAAAGATGGTGTAGCCAAATAAGCCAATAGCAAAGAACAATGCTCCAAGTGCAAGGGATCCCAGAATCACCAAGAAGACGGATGGTCGGGGGACAAGCACGTTTTCAGATTCGACGACGTTCATTTTTACTATCACCTGTATCACCGTTCTCACAAAAACATTCACTGACTCGATTACTTGCACAAGCGGGTAAATTAAGCGAAAGGTCACACTCCGATTTTTCAAACACTGGTCACTGCACCGCACTTGACCGAATAAACGCAGTGCACCAGGTACGAGTAACGAGAATTCTCTCGTTTCTTGTCTGGTTGCCCGAATAATTCTCGAAATCCCAGACCGCGCAGACAAAAGTGCGTCACCTTAAACTGTAAACTCTCTAGATGAGAAAATGTGAGAACTACAGTGCACGTTCGGAGTAACTAAATTTCACAGAAGAGGTCGTGCTCGGGGCCGGCACTTCGCGGGATTCATATGAAATTCAAGGAATCGTCTCTGATGAATCTGATGATGTTGCCTTCGGAAAGAACGTGATGAGTCAACCACACGCTGGAAATTTCGCACAACCTCCCTCAACATTCTCTTGTCCGAAAGGCGTTTTCCTCCCTTCTTAAATTTGATTTTTTTTTTGCTTTTAGAGGCGCCTTCCTCCTTTACTTCTTCTTTCTTCCTGACAGAGTTGTACCTCAAATGATGAGCGGCGAATTCAATTAACGTTGCTGAATAAAATCCTTTTAATTAACTTTGATCATCCGAAAACCATAGCGGCGATTTCGTAGAATCGAGTATTGGAAATCTGTTAATATTGTATTCAGAATCACTGTATTTTCTTTTAATTCGTATTTTATTAATTGAAGAGCAGAACGTGTCTCTCACAACGCAAGTCTCTCGCGAGTCTCACATCGCGTGTCGCGAGAAGAGTATATACGTGTCCCTCACTTCCTTCCTCCTGTCTGGCTCCTATCGACAACAGCTGTTTCCCTCTCCATATTCGGCCCCTTCTTTAAAAAGCAGGATTCCCACTCTTGATAAGAGGCGGTAGACGATGTGAGTGATAATTACACACACACATCTGCTTTTGCAATCTAGCTTCTTTCCCAGAAATTCGGATGTCCGGTTCTTTTATTTTTAGAATTCAGGTCCGAATATAGATTCAAAATACGATCCATGCATTTTGATTCACAAATATTATAATTAGATTTTTTTAACTATGGTAGAGACTAGAGCTAATATTCATTAGCCGCTTTCGGATAGAGGGAAAGACGATCTAATTTCAATACCTTTTGTGTAAAATGAGACGATGCAATTTTCAACATTTCAAACTCTTCTCTCTAAAACTGAATCAGTCAAATTCCACTGATTTTCAGTGGAATTTAACTGGTAATCAGTTAAATTTCACTGATTCAAGTTTAGAAAGTTCGTTTTACGCAAAAAGTATTTAAAATAAACATTTTTTTCGGTTTAACTTCTATTTGGAAAAGAGTTATTTCATAATACGTGAAAATTAGTTCAAGTAATTGTTGAGTGAAATGAAGAAACTGAATTTTGAGGATGTAGAACTTGAACCCAACTCTTAAGTAGAAACTGATATTTTATCGAAGGGTTGAAGCACTCTTAAAATCTGTACAAGCAATTTAAAGGAGTTTAAAATATTTCAAGAGATTTGAAGAATTTTTCTCACGATTTTGATAAAAAGAGTCTTACAATTAGAAATTTCCACCAGAATTTCCTATAAGGAAACTTCCTCATGTAATCCAAACACTCTTATAAGTACATATTATTTCCTCGAGGAGAGTCTAGTCAGTTATCTTTGTGTGGAACTTGTTGCATGTAGGTTTCTTCCAAATTAAGCAAACAAATATGCAACCAATAAAATAATTTTTCCACAACAATAAGGGAACCTTTCTCAGGAAGTTAAGTAAAAATAAGTTGCCTTCTGGAATCCGAAGGAATTTAAAGTTGAAATGATCGAAATATGGTGGTTATAGATATAGCCAAATGTACATTGTTTATTCGTAAGAGCAATAAGAAAATAAGAAATTATCTAACACTTGAGAAATTCTTTAGTGCGATAAATTTATTAAGCACAATCATATAGTGACGTCCATAATGATTTTTGATAATTCGAAGATTGATTGAAATAATTATTTTACAAATTCATCATATTTGTAATTCAAACATCACACGAACGTGGTTTTCGTGCTATATATAATATGTAGGTATACTTATCACTAAAAAATATGACACGAATAATGCGATGGTCAGATAATAAAAAAATTATTGTCAACCGAACAAACGATCAACGTGCCGTATCACTGGCCTTGATATTAACGATATGTATTATGAAATCGGTAATTGACCAAGGTGCAAAGAGATCTAAAAAAATCCCTCGCAAGAGGCTTGATCGATGATTAATCGTCTGTCCAGTATAATAAAATGTTTGGGAAAAACTTGTAGATTATAAATCTCACATAAAAATCTGCTAAATCCTAAATAACAGGTCACTATAACAACTAGCAATTATTATAACTTTTCCCGGGTAAAATAATGGCTTCTGCGTGCAATTAATCAAAGATGTACAAGTAGATAATCAACAACAGTAATTGCTCTTAATTGTCATCCCTTTTTTGGATGACAGTGCAGGATTAAATAATTAGGTAACAAAAATGTAATTGTGAAATATTGTCAAATTCATTTACTGCAGTTTATAATTTTTATCCAACAACTATACTAAACAAGATTCCTTCTAATTATAAATCAAAAGATTATTTACTTTATTTTTAAAATGGCTGGAATCGAAGAAAAATATATTTATTAAATGTCTTTTTATACTGATGTAATATCATTGTAAAATTAAATTAAATAATCGTTAACAAGATATCGTGAGAAAAATAAACGTTATCAAGAGTATTACAATTCTATTAGAAAAACCTACTTCTTAATCATTTATATCACTGAGTCTATCACCTTATTTCATCATATTGTTGATGACATAGAGACAAATTGAGTCACTCATTTGGGAATATCACCGCGCTTCCTTTCTAGGAATCAGTTGCTTGATTCTACGGAAGGAACAGGTTTCCAGGTCATAAATCAAAACCGATATCGAATGCTAATCGAGTTATGACGTCTCTTTAAATTCTAGATGATCGAGAAAATACAAAAAGTGGTAAAAACATGAAAAACGTGTCTACTTTCCTGAAATTGTCCCTAAGGATTGCATCAGCGATCATCTGGCAGAAGAAACTGAACCCAGACTGTTTACTACACGTCTGGATCAATTTAACTTCAAGTTTCTTAATTCAATGCTAATTTTTCTGCGTATTAATTTTCCCCCATCCCAAGAAAAATTTAAGATCACAATTTAAAAAAAAATGTCAAATGGCTTATTGAAAACAATCGATTATTATGAATAAATGTAATACATAGTCATTGGAAGCTTTTATTGACCGAATTACAAAAATTTATGAATCAATGTTTAATCGAGTTGCAACTCAGTTGACTAAAATGCTTAGTAAGCGACAAAACAAAGATTTGTTTACAAATCCAAAACTTCCAGTAGAAAAGTTGCGGTGATTTATTATTAATTATTTATGTCAGCGTGTATTATTTTCTTTCGATTCGAAACAATTAAAATTTGCTTAAAAAGTTCCTGCAAATTCTTTTTTCTGTGATGAAAAAAGGTTTTGCCATTAAAATAATTTTTAAAAAAAGACTGTAATTTTTCTCTTATGTGTACTTTTTTCATAAATAATCTACAAATTCATGTTGTAAAAGTTCGAAAATGTTTATTATTTATGTGTAATAAACATCGCTGTGAGTATGATGGAAGACATTGTAAAAGGGATTTGAACATGAAGAGAAAGACAGTGATGCAGAATTCGAAGCCCCGTTACTTTTCCTCATTTCAAACCCGCCATCGTCCTCAATTCGACAGATATATGCTTCATTACTTCACGTGATACTTATTATGAAAACGGAAGTATAAAACTAACCAAAAAGTTCCTTATTAGCCAGTAAAATAGATCAAAGGGTTAATTTTAAATTTGACTGTATATATAGTCGCTCGTATCTCAGTTTTTCTTATTCGAAGAATAAAAATTGAAGAAATAGAGATAAAACAACATTAGAAATAAATATTTCTTCCTGTAAACTTATATGATTTTAGCAATTAGACCCTTAAATGCGGACACTTTTCATTTTTAAGCTTCAGGGACGATTTTTTTCTTTAAAACATTGTTTATTTTTTGTATTAAAATGATGAATGTACAAGATATTACAAAAGAAGTCGTATTATAAGACTCATTAATCAAAAATGTTTTTTTAAAGTATTTTCATCCAGCTTATATATCTACATGGTGTATCTTCAATTGTTGATTTCTAAAAACCAACTGTTCTTTATCTTTAGGAAAAATATTGTCTTTAAAAAAGTAATAAAATGAATTTCTACGGCGCCATTAGAAGACGCGCAAAAAATATGAGCCATACGGCATATCTTAAACAATTAAAAGAATTTTTGATAAGCATTGAGGTAGTTAGCCCGTAGATAAAATCCCAAAGCAAATGTTAATAGAAGTTCAAACGTAAATCCATACATAAATATTTCCATTAATTTGTGAAGTATAAACTCGTTTCTCTGGCTAAAAATATCACGATTTAAAACGTGATCATCAACGTTTAAAATAGTTACATATAGCTGCATTATTTTTATACCACATTAATTAACATTACATAATTGTATTCTCTCTATATAATTTCTAAATGAAACAGCTTCTTTAAAAATATGTAATCAACTTCAATTTGGTTCTCATTGTTAAAATGATATTTAAAGTTGATGCTCATCAACTGCTATATAAATTACTGCAGGCTTATAATTTATTGTATGTAATTTAATGGCGAGTGGCCTGGCTTGCTCCGACATACATTCTAATTCTTTATTTAATTCTGGAGATAAGACACTTGTATTATGTCAATTGTGTAAAATTTTTATTTTTTTCTTCAAACACATTTGTACTTTCATTTGTGCTTATGTTTATACTTTATGTTTATACTTCCATTTAAAGAAAAAAACTTAATTTACTATAAAATTAAACATACAGCGAAAATGGTAAAAGCAATATCGTCTGTTTATAACGCTTGGCTCAACATAGTATGAATGTAAGTATTTTTTTTTTGCATTCCGTGATATATTTAAAAAATTGTATTTATGTATTGGTCTGATTTTTTATAGATATTCACACTAGAACGGATAATGTTCATTCACTTAATATCTTTTCCAGTTTAATGATTCGATCATAGATTAACTACTGAGTGATTCATGGAAAAAAGAAAGTGTGAATCTAAAATCAGCTTCAGGGTACTATTTACCTACAACAAAATTTACTCTCGGTATTGTAAATATCACCCAGAATACAGGTGTACCATTCTGTAATTTCATTTTCACCTTTACCTCACTTTACGGCGTCAACTCACAGGTACAAGATTAAGAAGAAATTGAAATCTGCATTTCGCGACCTGAAATGAGGGAACCGTGAAAATGAAATTACAGAATGGCACCCCATGGTGATTTCCCTTGGACTTTGGCTAAACTTTTAATTGTTTTCATACTTGAAATAAGCTGCGACAAATTTTGCTCCAGTTTGTCCTGTGTTTAGAGAGTAAAGCAATGTTCCCCTGAATATGGCGCTGACAGGGGAACCGCCCATTAAATCCTAATTTATGTCTGTTTATGTTTCTCTTTAATCCTCGATATCTCGGTTTAGATCTCTTACCTCTTATTTAGTACTCTGATTTTATCGTTTACTCTCGCCATATTCAGGGGAACATTGCCTTACTCTCTAAACACAGGACAAACTGGAGCAAAATTTGTCGCAGCTTATTTCAAGTATGAAAACAATTAAAAGTTTAGCCCAAGTCCAAGGGAAATCACCATGGGGTGCCATTCTGTAATTTCATTTTCACGGTTCCCTCACTTCAGGTAGCATCACTATACATTCGCAGAGCAGCGTGATTAGATATACTCAGCGTGGCTTTTATCAATTTATCGCGATCGTAAACTTTTCATCAAGTGCGAGAAATTAATCTACATTGTTTACATTTTCTGATCCAGAGAAAAAGATGATTTTCACCTAGAATTTTGGAGATTGGAAAATTTATATGTGTCTTTGTTATCCATTCTTTACAAAGAGATTGAACAAATAATGATGTCTCATACCTGCTGAAAAAACAGTAGTGGTAAAAGCGAAGTAAAACCCAAGAAAAATACATCCGTGACTCATTAAACATTTTACATTGTTAGCAAAGCAAAATTCCTGCATATATTTACAGAAAAGTCTTAAATTAATAATTATCTTGCATTATAAGAAGTTTATCGTGCATTTTAAAGAAATTCCTCTTGCTTTTTCATCATCCAAACACCTTATCACACTCATGCGGAAATTTTACTTTAGTTTTCATCATCCATTGTTATAAAAAATTAACTATTCTTTCATCAGGTTGATAAAGAAGTGGTTTTTTCACTGCACATGCAGTTTAATAAAAAAAAAACTTGATTTACGCCATTATATTAAAGCCAGTCTTTCTACAAGTTGTAAATAATATTTGTGTAATACGTAATAACTGAAAATCCTGAAAATTTACAACAAATATCCATTTTTTAAATCGGATACTCATGAAATACAAACAGAACCTTTTGACGTATAAAGATATATGTCATCTCTTCTCGTTAAATCGAAATGTTCATATTATTGGCGAGATGCCACTCAAAGTTGCAAACTGCGCAATTCCGAAACGGCAATTCTGCTTCTTTTGACGCACATGTATTTATGATAAAGAATAATTTGGGATGCTGTACAAAGACGAGGTGTTAATAAACTTTAAGAACACAAAATATAGCTCGCAGATTTGAAATATGGGAAGAGTTATTAAATTGTTTGACAAAAATCCTGAATTTATGTATAGGTGAATCAATCTCTATAATAACATGCGGTTAAAGTGAAATTTTTGTTTACGACAAGGAGGGATTTGCAATTCTTTTTTAACTGGAATTTTGAAACTAATTCTGCTATCATAGAAAGGTAAACAATGTCAAAGTAAAAAAATACTCATGAGTGACGTAAAGAAGGCAAAGGCCGAATGTATAAACAGAGTAGCGAGATGAGATCTTAAAAACTACGCATTAACGTGCTAGCCACGATTTATGTCATATATATGCGAATTAACCTTTTGCTGTTTTTCTCGCTATCGGGTTATTGGCATTTGGCAACGCTATTGGATTTATTGTACTACGATTGTAATTCTTCTTTATCACACTATGTCTGACTCGATTCCCGCATACAAAATATGCATCTCACACTATAATGTTTATGTCTCATTTGTAAGACATTTCAGCAAAAAATGTGACAAACTTCATTAAATATTCTAAGAGAATAAAAAGAAATTTTATTAAAAATTTTCCCCGAATATAAAACAAATAAAAGTCTTGATAATAATATGTACCTACGCGGTAATAAACACCGATAAAGACTATATATAATTTTGTGCAATTGACCTAATATTTTATACTGTTTTTAAGACAATAAAAAAAAATTCTTAAAATATAGCATTAAAACACACAGTGACAATATTAATATAAGCTTTGGTTTGGGGAATTCTCTACTTAAAAAAAGATTGATTAATAGTGCAAATAGTTTTATAAATATAACTCTGGGTTTACAACTGTTTCTTTTATATGTATATTTATAAAACAGTTGTAGGCCATTTATCTCACGGAGAAAACTGGATATTAAACCGTAATAT
>UCOH01010243.1:0-13058 GCA_900474275.1 Synergus japonicus
GTTCCAGGCTGTGGGGACCCAGTGGGAGTTTTTACGTTTTTAGTAATAGCTTATAACATTATAAGGGGCATTTTCGCGAGTACTGACCGGTCGAATTTAAATTAATCTATCGCGATGTTACAAGAGTAAATTTAGCACGGATTTAAACGATTAAAATTAATATAAAATTGCGTTTCTCTCTCTCGTGAAAATGCGAAATAGAATGTAAATTCTTGAGTATAAATAAATAAATTGTTAGTGCGTTAAACTCAAGCAGGGCCATGAGAGTTTTGTTTTGTTTAATAAATTTGTTGTCAAGCTAGCCGATTGTAACTGACCACAGTTCGCATTACAAGCAATAAATTTTGTCTTTCTGGAAGACTGTCATCTACACGTAAAGCGAGGAAATGAAATAGTTTATATAGAATCAGGATTATTCGAAACAACACATATTGCATTATATAGAGTCTTTCCGTTTCGTGAGATGATAAGTCTTTCGACTTGTATTCACTTTGATTTTCTTTACTGAATAAATTTATTTATTTTGGCTAATTCAAATGATTTGTGTTATCGCCTCCCTTGAGAACACGTCCTACGCCCGGTGATTACTGGTTCTTAGCCTATGAGAGGGCATAAGCATTTCTTCAATAATTAAAATAAGATTAAATCAGAGCAAGATTGTTTGTTCATATAATTTAACGTAAATTATCAATACAAGGACCAGTTCGCATTACAACATATGTTAAAAGTGATTATAAAAATGTGTTAATTGGCTACGTTGATGTTGATTGGGGTAGCAATAAACTTGATAGGTAAAGCAAAACAGGATATCTATCTAAAATTTTTGAGAAATGATCAATAACATGGAATGCTAGGCGTCAAAATTGTATCGCAACCTCATCCACAAAAGCGGAGTACATAGTGCTGTTTGAGGCTATCAAAGTGGCCACGTACCTTGAATCTTTGCTGACTAGTATAAATATAAAGATTCAAGAACCAATTATTATCTATGAAGACAATACTGCTTGTATTAGTATTGCAAATAACCCCATACATCATAAAAGGTGAAAACACATTGATATTAATTACCACTTTACTAAAGAATTAATTCAAAAGGGATGTATAACTCTTAAATATCTGTCCACAGGTGAACAACTAGCAGATATTTTTACAAAAACGGTTACTGCACCAAGGCTAATGGGAATTCGGTTCGCAACAGGCTTATATTAATTTCTCATTTAATTGAACATAAAAGAAGCGGTATATTTGATATTATAATCCTTAAAAATGTTTGATTCACTTTTTGAGTGGGAGTATTGGAATTCATGTAAGATACAAAAGCGAACGAATATGATACCTCAAGGATTTTAATATATAGAAAGAGGTGACTTTGTTTTGTTTATATAAATGCTAGTTCACCGAAGGACTCCATATGTTTTTGTTTATGAATTCTAACATTGGGTCTCCTTATTAGTCACTTAGAATATCGATATTTTCGATATCCCTTCACTATTTTCGCTTCGAAGCTACACTTCTTATTAGACATAGGCATTGTTCACTGATTGGAGACGTTTCTATTATTCTCGAAACGGATCGAACCCTACTGGAGGCTATCATTACTACTTCGCCGTGATTGGCGAAATTTCTAGTTTCTTAAAACGGGACGTTCTCCTATTCGTGTCCATTCAATTATTCTCTTTCCCAGTTTTTCAGATTACGGGCTTAAAATCGTATCGATTGAACTGATGTGAAAGACAAAGGGACACATTAAAAAAGTACCCTGATGATAAGGAATTTACAAGCGTACTGCAATCTACTCGTAGTAAATTCTGAAAACTATACGTGTACACACATAGGAAAAAATCTAGGCATTAGCGCGTGAACACATGTCATGCTTTAATAGCAAACATTATCTCTTAGAATATATTCATGGATGCTCAGTGAACTTAGCCGTGCGAAATTTCCAAGAGCCTCCACGGACTTTCTCGGTGAATCTCCTAGCAATTTGCCTTTAGGCGAACTTGTCAAAAAACAGAGGGCATGACATAAAGGCAAATTGCAATGAGACTCACCGAAAAAATCCGTGGAAGCTTTTGGAAATTTCGCTTGGCTAAGTTCACGGGATTAGAGCAGTGCGGAGCTTTCTATTAACCCACTCACTCTTGGAATCTTCGTATAGGTGTTCGTGCGTTTAGTGCAATAGGGCATGTCTTGCTTAATACTCCTGAAGACTTAGGAAATAAATTAAGAGACACCTCCCTAGTAGAAATATAGGCCCTACTTTGACGTTCCAAGTGGAAGTATTGTCTCTATTTTGCAGCTGTTTATTTTACTAGCACCTACTTAGCAGCTAATAAAGACATTTTCATTCTTAATGGATTACACCACCCTACCGCGTGGGAAAATAGGTATAAAAATATGCATTTTTTTTGACACAGTCATAAATTATTTAAAATACTTGTTATTATACATATATACATAGTACTTTTATGTATAATTTGAATCAATGACAAATTTAAAAAATTTAAAAATGTCGGATGAGTAATGAGTAGGACCCTTTTTTGAAAATCCTTGTTGATGGTGTACCTAGTTTCTCGATTGTCTCAAAAAAAAATTTGTTTAGCTTATTTAGAAAGGTAATTTCTAAGTTTTATAGAAATTTTGAGTTTAAAACATTCATAATTTATGAACAGGGCACCAATCAAACAGTACAGCGCGAATGAGATCAAATCGCGAATAGCTGGCTAGAACTATAAAATGTTGATAAAATGGGCCAAATTCTGTTATTCACTGTTTTTTGGGGTCGCTGATGACGAATCCGGTGTCAAAAATTTCAAAAACAAAATGGCGGATCCAATATGGGTCCACTGTGGGTCCGAACGGAACCTGAGTTTCAGTGACGCGCTCACTTATAATTGTTGTAACTTTGGAAATAGTTTGAATTTTGAAATGATTGAACGCTTAAAATATTCTTAAAAGTATAAACAATTTATCTAATCAAAAAAAAAATTGATTTTTTGAAAATCTCATGGTGGTGTATGTAACCCCTTAATCTCTAAATTTCAAAAATAATTTTTGTTTAATTTCTAAACACTTCTTAATCTCTAAGTTGCAAAATTTAACTCTAAATTTTCAATTTTTAGTAGAATAAAATACTATATCTTTCACTAGAGGAAAACAAATTTAGTAATAATGGGAACAAAACAATTTTGTTGAGCCCTTTTTTTTGTCGAAACCAAATTTTTGTTGTTAAAACAATATTATTTTTCTGTCTCAACAAATTGTTTTATTAATCAAGCAAAGGAATTACTTTAAAAAAAATTTACAACATGAATGTTTAAAACAAATTTCAAAAGGGGTGAGAAATCATTGTGCTTGGACTGAAAAATTTTGATATGCCCTTCTACGATCCGACGATTCAATTTAATATTTGTGTATGCTCTGATTGAGTATACTCTGGAAAAAATGTGTGACCACCATCTCATGACCTTAGGGTAGTGGTTTAGGTTATAGACTCGTATCCGATAGATCGAGAGTTCGATTCTCCTCAGCGTTGCGTGCAAAATTTTATATGTTATATAAGCTTTAAAATCTACAACTAACAATTAGTTATAAGAATATACATAATATAACTGCAAATAAACCATGTTCGTAATTAATAATTGTTTTTCCAATTTTTTTTCATTTTTATTTAACACAACACCCACTTTAATATTCTTATAGCCCCAAAAATTATAATGTGTGTATAGGAACGTCAAAGTAGCACCATATTTTGACTCGTTTTAAAAAGAAACTAAGCCCCTACTTTGACGCTCCAAGTGGAAGATTTGGAAATTTGTGTTCGTTAGAGGGCTAAAGTAGAGGCAAAAATCGCATTGAAATAGCCTCTATTTTAAAACCTTAGCCCCTATAAATGAGAGCGTGAAGAGCATCAAAGTAGGGCCTATATTTCGACTCGAGCTGCGATATGCGCCTGATAAATAGTCCATGCGTTAATACCATGAACTCTGTTGCACTAAACCCTCGAAGTTTCTTTCCGTGTAAGCAAAGTGCAGACGTCCTTTAAAAATAAGTGTCCCATTTATCAAATTGATAAAAAATCTGAGTTGTAGGGTGCAAGGATGTTTTACTGTAAAAATAGAAATGGTATCTCTAAAACAAGATAAGAAAAAAAATTTCATTTTTTTTATGCTTACTTTTTGTTCGAGAAATGGTATACTGGAATAAGCACGTGAAAATTGCCCCTGACTTAAATTCAACTTTACGCGTGCCAAATGGTAACCTATTACCAAAAATTAGTTTACGCCAAATTATAAGCTTCTAAAATCTCATTTTAAAAAAATGAGGAAAGAAATAGAATTTTTTCAGCGATTACTTAGACTATAAAAAGTATATAAAAAGTATATAAAAAACGGTACTTTCTTTGAAAAATTTGCAGTGTAACAGTTCTTCCGAATTACCCCCGGACAAAGAAATTTACGTGAAAGATGTCGCAAATGAATTGCTGCCTGATAAATCGTGCGATCGCGATGTGTGATACTTATTTTAATTTTTTTGAAGTGGTTTGTTTTCCTTTTTTGGGTCTTCTGCCCTGGACCCCACTAGGGCGTCGACCTGGATCCCCATTACACATCTAAGTATCTCAAGTCGAAATTTCGATTTGCGAGGTAATGAAATATTTGCACCAATCAACTTTGACCAGAAAGAGACAGATTGCCCACCACTTTCTCCATTCATTTTCTAATTGCCATTCGCGTTTTACTCACGGAGTAAGCAATCAATTTTTAAATGTCGATAGTAAAAAGGAGAACTTGAACTTCAGCCTTTTTATTTCTCCTTAGCAACTGTTTCGTTAGTTTATGCAAGTTTTTGCTATAACCGTAGCGACAGTTTTTATCATGTCAACATGCACAATTTGTTTTGATTTACATATTCGAAAAATGTAACTTACCATGGGAGCAGATATAAGGGAAAGATTTTCTACTGTTGCTCTAAGCTCGTCAACACTGGCACTCATAGGTGTATTTCCATTACTTAGGGGTTTAATCTCCACGCGTATCTTTCTGTCTCTCTCATCCTCAGATTCCGTATCAGAACTAGAGTAAAAACCTCTTTCACTATCCCACGAATCAGGTTTCGGTCTGATACAAAAACCATCTTCATCTACTTCCGGTGTTGGAGTTTCAGATTTTCTTCCTTCATCCTTATCATCCCTGAACAATTTTCACATTATTTAGACCTGTCATCGCCAATTTATCATTAATATATAATACATATTATTAAGTAGCATAAATAATTCACACACGACTCATTTCTTTCTGCTGCTTCTTCTTCGTTTATTTAAAAACTTTTTATACATCAATTTAAGGCCATATATTACTCATCCAATCACTACTTTATAAACATTTTTTTTCCCAGCAATGTTACTTTTAAATTTATTGAAATATAAAATTGAATATTAGCGAAAAATTTTTTAAAAAATTGTTGGATTTCATAAAACTTGTTACTTGGAGGTTTTTGAGACTGATGATTACTAATCCGAAGCCCAATTTCAAAAATTATAAATGCTGAATCCAATATGGCGGACGAGTTTTAGAAAAATCTATGGATTTTCATGAAATTTAGTATCTTGTGCATTTAGGGTACTCTCATAACGAATATGAAGTCAGATTTGCATTGAGCGACTGTAAAAAAACCCAAGTAACAAGTTTTATGAAAATCCAACACCTTTTTTAAAACTAGTCTGACACATTAAATCCGTCATTTTTAATTTTTCAAATCTAACTTCGAATTTGTTATTACAGAGCTCAAAATCTCCAGATGCCAAGTTTCATGAAAGGCCATTATTTTTTTGAAAATTCACACCCAGATTGGATCCACTATCATCATTTTGCAAATCGGGCTCCGAAGACGTAACCAGCGACTCAAAAATCTCCGAATGACAATTTTTATTAATAGTTTTATTAATACAATGGGAGTGTTAATTTTCTTTCATCTTGTAGGTTAAAGTGGTGTAAGACGCCGCTCTGGGAGAGTTCCAGCATTATCAAACTTATAGGTATAGAAGCGCTCTAGAGTTGTGTGCGACAGTATGAATTCACCTCGTAAGCCGACATTAAAAAGGAAGCAAAAGTAGCGTATTATATTTTATTTGTAAATATTTATAATGGATATTATATTGTTAGTACCAATACAATGGCCGAAATATTTATTTCGCGTCGCGTAAAAGTTGTTATTTCATTCGAAACTTATCTCAAAACTATATCTTAACCTATCTTCGTGACAAGTAGAACGTTGTTGAAAGTATTCTTACAATCACAGTCAAGGTTTTTTTAAAATTATCATTTCGAATTAAGCGGCGACTATACCTACAAATCGGTAGACCCCGCCCAAAAACTATGGGAGAGATGCCACCTTTTTTATATAAAAACGCGCGAAGTAAAATGCGCCTAATACTTAAAAAATTGATCAAACAATGTTTTGTTTCTTATTTACAGCACGCAGAATGCCTACCCAATATAAAAGAAAGGTTGGTAGAATGCGAAAGCTGTGGTCACCCGAAAATTTAGTAGCGTTAAAAATGTCAAAGAAAGTTGGATGAATTATCGTCCAACTGAAAGTACATATAATTGATTTCGCAACTAGAAGCTGTTAATTCCTGAGTTAGAAATGCATTGAGTCCTATTGGAAAAAACTCTAAAACTAATAAAATAACCATTTCTACTTAATATTATGGCTTTTGGTGTTAATAATGAAATGCATAGTTTATTTTCTTGAATTTTTTGATATGTTAAATATGGCTCGTTTTAAAAAAAGTACTTTTAGACTCCAATGATTATTATATATTTTTTAAGTATCAATATTAATCAATGATTATCCCAGAAATTATTAATTAATTTTTCACGCAGGACGATTGTGGCGCCATCGCGGATACCTGCAAGCGACAACTACATTTTGAGGCGCATGAATATGCCCCAAATTCTATTTTCCATAAAATTTATTTTACCGAAAATCAGTTAATCGAATAGCAATTTGCTATAATTTTTATACTTTCGAATTATCGTTTGACATAATTTTTACAATTCCGAATTATTATTTAGCATAATTTTTATTTCTCTGAATAATCATTTGTCCTAATTTTTACTTTTCCGAATAACCATTCGACATAATTTTCATTTTCCCGAACTGCTATTTGTCATAATTTTTATAATACCGAATTACTGTTTAGCATAATTTTTATTTTTCCGAATGAGCATCTAACCTAAAATTCATTTTACCGAAACACCATTTGTCATAATTCCCATCTAACCGAACTCCCAAGTAAGAGAAATTTCATTCTTCCGAAAATAGCGTTCGACAATTTGATTGGCTGATTTGAATTTCGCGGTATTATTCAGTCAATCAAATCTCCGGACGCCATTTTCGGAAGAATGAAATTTCTGTTACTTGGGATTTCGGTCAGATGGGAATTATGACAGATGGTGTTTCGGTAAAATGAATTTTAGGCTAGATGCTCATTCGGAAAAATAAAAATTATGCTAAACAGTAATTCGGTATTATAAAAATTATGACAAATAGCAGTTCGGGAAAATGAAAATTATGTCGAATGGTTATTCGGAAAAGTAAAAATTAGGACAAATGATTATTCAGAGAAATAAAAATTATGCTAAATAATAATTCGGAATTGTAAAAATTATGTCAAATAATAATTCGATAAAATGAAAATTATGTCAAACGATAATTCGGAAGTATAAAAATTATAGCAAATTGATATTCGATCAACTGATTTTCGGTAAAATAAATTTTAGGGAAAATAGAATTTGGGGCATATTCATGCGCCTCCTACATTTTCCATTAGTCGGATAGGGTTGCTTTTCACTGATCAAAGCACGCGTGCGTAACGACGCAAGGGGCGAAAGACGACTATTTCACGAGTGTGAAGTAGCTGCCCGAGCATAGCGAGGTGAAATTGTCGCCTCTCCCCATATCATGAATACTATTTTTCATAACATCAATTGAAAATTCGACTTTCGATGCCTTTTCTTCAGTTGTTTTTTAATTTCAACCCTAGGATTGAAATTGCTACCTTCAACCCGCTATGAAGGCATGGAAAGTCGAATTTTCAATTTTTATGTTATGAAAAATCTTTCTTGACATTATTTTGCACTTTTAATGTTTAATTATACATTTATCAAATTTGTTTATGCACCAGTGTATAGCCATTTTGTACCATTACGTCACAACGTAAAATACCTAATTAGATTATAGAATATAAAAAAAAGTTCTCAAAACCATTTTATTTTTTACTAGCAAAAATTTAGCCGTCGTTTCCTAGCATTTTATAAGATTTAAAGTAACTAAGAAATTTCAAAGATTTTCATAGATTTCAAGTGATTTTAGGGAATTTTAAGATATTATATGAAAGGTATTTAATGATATTAAGGGATTATGCTAGTTTCTCGGACGAAAAAAACAGCAATTTTTGAACTTTAAAAAAAATCTACACGTTTAATCTTTCTAAAATTTTTGCAGTATATTGTACATGTCTTCACGTATTTAGCATAAAATTTTTGTCAAAAAATATTCATTGGAAGCGGAGATACAAGGCGCACCACAAAGGTTCTTTAAAAAAAGTTGGAATAGCGGTGACGGTGTTGGCCATGCCAGAATGTTCGAAGAAAAAAAAAATTTTTTTAGTAAACTACATGAGTTTCTCTATAGGATGAACCTCTAGCTTTTAAAAATATTAAAAATTATAAAAATGGTGTAGTTTTGAAAAAAAAACCCCAAATTTTTCCTTAAAAAAAAACGCTCGTTTTTTGTTTATAAAAATTGTAATTTTTTATATAACAAAAAGTTAGAGGTTCATCCTCTGTAGAAACATATAATAAAAACTCTGTAAAACTTTGAAGTCAATCGGATGATTAGCTTTCGAGTCACACCGTCACCCGATTTTAAAAATGCAGTTTTGAGAAAAACGCATTTAAAGTTTTCAACGCGGATTTGATTTGCGGTAAATTTTCTCTTTCTATTGCGAGATTTGATGACCTGTTTTGCTCTGGAGCCTTTTTTAAGGTTATATGAAGGTTTTTCACTGATTTTAAAATTTGTTTTAAATTGTTTTTTTTTTCTAGCTCGCAATTATCTTCGCACTAATCAACAGTGTCGCTTTAAAGTGCTCCCATTTAAAAACTACGTCATTTTTATAATTTTTAATATTTTTAAAAGCTACAGGTCCACCCTCTAGAGAAACTCATGTAATTTACTAAACAAATTGGTTTTTTTTTCGAGCAACCTGGCATGGCCGACACCGTCACCCGTATTTCAACTTTTTTTAAAGGACCTTTGCGTTTCGCCTTGTATCTCTGCTTCCAATAAATATTTTTTCACGAAAATTTTATGATAAATACATGAAGACATGTACAATATACTGCAAAAATTTTAGAAAGATTAAAGGAGTAGTTTTTTTTTTCTTTAATCTTCAAAAATTGCGGGTTTTTTCGTCCGAGAAAAAGCCCCTTAAATATTTTTTCTCAAAAAACTAATACTTTTTCTCATTAATTTATTTCTTATTTTTATTTTGCTTCTTCATAGGGGAAGTTTTGTTTTAGTTATACTTAGTGTATTTGACTTTTTTTAAAATTTTTATTGAGATATTAGAACAGCTCTTGGAGTAAATTGTCACATGTTCAGGCTACTGTTTTTTTTGTGGGCCTGTGAAATCTAATATAAAAAATTCCCTAGGTTGCAGAAAACTTCTTGTCAGATATAAAATCAGCAGTTAAAAAGTACGGAAAGACATCAGCTTTTCCGCGCACAAACAAAAGCTTCGTTAAGTCTCAAGTTTTGCACATTTATGCACTTTCTCCCCTAGGTAAAAGAAATTCTCAGGTAATTAATAAAAATTCTAAATTCAAATTTGAACTAAAAGCGACCCGAAATATGTTAGAACGACATTGTTCCATTAAGGGCTTTGAATAATCGGAACATAGAAAATTGTTTGGGTGCCTCCAATAATAAAGACTCCGTATTTAAATTAAAGAGTTGATTTCAGGATAAATAAAAGAAACTCACCAAGTATTTCAGGTCTGACGAAATCCTAGAGGGCATCTTATAAAAAATGCATCGCGTTTTTCTTGAGAAAATGAATTTTTTTTTACTACAAATATTCATTTTCTGAAACGGAGAAATGCATACCGAGCAGACAAATCGCGAGAGAGAGATTACGATTTTCAAAGTCACTTCACTTTTCACTATTTTATAGACACAACACCGTCACTAAATAAAAAAACGTTTTGCACAGAGTCCTTCCACAATATAAACTGTCAAACTCTGAAAAAGACTTTTTGGAACTTTGCTAATTGGCCTCTATCTTTGTCATATTTCTGACATGTCGAGTAATATCAAAAAAGTTCCTGAAGCGACAAATTTTTATTTCGCAAAGTTCCAAAAAGTCTTTTTCAGAGTTTGACAGTTTATATTGTGGAAGGACTCTGTGCAAAACGTTTTTTTATTTAGTGACGGTGTTGTGTCTATAAAATAGTGAAAAGTGAAGTGACTTTGAAAATCGTAATCTCTCTCTCGCGATTTGTCTGCTCGGTATGCATTTCTCCGTTTCAGAAAATGAATATTTGTAGTAAAAAAAAATTCATTTTCTCAAGAAAAACGCGATGCATTTTTTATAAGATGCACTCTAAGATTTGTTCAGACCCGAAATATTTGGTGCGTTTCTTTTATTTATCCCGAAATCTACTCTTCAAATTAAATACGGAGGCAGAGCTGTCCTTATTATTTGGGGCACACAAAAAATTTTCTAAGTTCCCATTATCTAACGCCCTTAACTTTTACGAGGACAAATATAACTGCAACGTAGCCTGAATCTTTTTAAATTCACACTTTTACCCTAGACTAGGGGAAAATTGTAGAGTATAGGGAAAATTCTGAGGCCGGACTCGGATTCAGCAGCACAAAATCTATAAGGGTAGCATAGTCAGATGTAATGTTCAGATCACTTTTTTTTTGTGGGCCTGTGTTATGTATATGGGCATTTCTCTACAATTTTTCATTTTGGTGATGATGCACATTTTCGACCACAATCGATAAGAAATGCTACACTTGAAATCGATTTTCCCCAAGTAAATATACTATTCTCAGGTTTACTGTAGTATTTCAATCGAAACCACCTACAATACTAGAAGTAAAAGTGATGATTTATGACTTTACAATTTTTCACGCGCTGAATTTTTCATACCAAAGTTTTTTTAGGGCTGAAAATTTTTTAAGCGATCTTACGTATATTAATATACTAAAAATTTATTTTAGATAGGTGTGCCGGTCATGTGGAAGTTGAAAAAAATTGTTAAAGTTGGGATGATAAATTATTGAAATTTATCTCAAATTAGCTTTTTTCCCGTAATTTTTTTACCGTTTGCTTTTCGAAAAAAATAAAAAGTGCAATTAATAAATTGTGCAATTTGTTACTATTTGTTAATATTTCTACAATTTTATTTGTTTAGTTCTTTTGACCGTAAATAATAATAATCACCCTATTTAAATTTCGCGCCATTTCCATTAAAAAAAAAAGAAGTATCCATTTTAACTAGACATGTATAGCAAATAACGACCAGAAATTTGACCGGATATCCGTTTACGATGAATGAAATTTATGTTATTTGGAGATTATGGCAAACAGCGATTAGGAAAATTAAAAATTATGAAAATTTAACATTATGAAGAATAAAAATTATGAAAAATGAACATTATGAATAATAAATATTATGAGAAATTATAATTATGAATAATAAAAATTAGATCAAATAGTTTTTAGGAAACATAAAAATTATGTTAAAGTGAAATTAGGAAAATTAAAAATTATGAGAAATGGACATTATGAATAATAAAAATTAGGACAAATAGATTAAAAAATAAAAATTATGTAAAACATTGATTAGGAACATTAAAAATTATGAAAAATCAGAATTATGAATAATAAAAATTATTTAAATTTGAAATTAGGAAACATAAAAATTATAGCACATTATGATTAGGTGAAATGAGTTTATCTAAATTAAATTTTATGAAAAATAGAATTTGGGGCATATTCATGCGGCGCCCCATTTATCAAAAGCTAGGTGTAATTTTATGTTTGGAAAACTGTTATTCTGCATTTGTATAATATGTTGGTAAATCGGTACGTGCATAAACGAAGTCCGAATGAGTTTTCAAGGCAATAATTCTCAGAAGTCAAAAATATTTATTCTCTTAATGTGTATAAAATTTAATTTTCTCGCATAGAAACAAAAGAAGGTACAATAAGTTGACATGTTTACCTCTACCCTGAGGATATTTTTTGATGCAGCTAATATTTACCCTGAAATCGAGGTAAATATTACATTTGCTTTTTTCTATGAAATCAAAAAGGACAACGTAAAAAACCGCTATTTCTCTTTTCCGATCGTCTCGCTGTTTATATGAATACTTATATCAGTTGTGAAATGAATTTTTATTTTTAATTTATTTTGTTATCGTTTTTTCTTACGTAGCGAGCTCGGAAACTGAGTTTCCACAATTTTTCCTCTGATTTTAGGGCATGCAGAAGAGGGTAAGATTGGTTGGAGAACTGTGACACTAATTTTTTTTTTAATGCCGAAAATAAAAAATTATAGAGAAATGCCCATATATATCATGAAGTAGTATAAGGAGACATATCAAAACCATTGAAAATGTCTGACGGTTTTGGAATATTTCGTACAGTCGTCAATTAGAATATTTGAACTTATGGTACCTCAGCGCCTCTATGGCCGCACTGTGCATTAAAAATAGAAGTTCATGTGAATTGTGACAGATAGTGAGGCTAGGAGTCTTTTACTGTTTCTATTGTTTCCAAGGAGTCATGACAGAAACCATGGAAACGTCAAAAGAAAAACAAAAGCTGAAGTAAATTTAAGTTAAATTATTTTACTTCGGAACTGCACGAATTATTCCGAAAACCCACGATTAACCAAAGTCGGGTTCCCAGCCTTAGACATGTCTCCTTATACTACTTCATGATATATATATATATATATATATATATATAT
>UCOH01010246.1:0-12751 GCA_900474275.1 Synergus japonicus
GATATGCTTTAGGTCCCACGATGCAGGATGATTTTTTATAAAAATTTCTGTTTTTCACATAATCAAAAAGAGTGAAAACTAATAAAAATGCACCAATAATAATGTAAAAAGACCACATTGTTAGAAGAAAATATGATTTAATAATACTTAATTGTTGGATTAATAGTCACTTTTTTAATTTAAAGATTTCTCTATTATTTAAATCATTTTCAATCACTCCATACCCAAAAATATACTAAGTTAATAATTCATGTTGTAAACTCGATAACTTAGTGTATTTATTTATTTATTTTTATTTCTATTGTATTTTCTTTTTATTTTTACAAAACAACAAAACTTTAATTTTCAGTATATGGAAAACATTAATACATTAACACTATAGATCTCTACTCGTCTATAGTCGATATACGAATTGAAATCTAACTCGACCGAAATATGGCAGAGCTATTTAATATGTATTTAACTATGTTGGTGAAGCGAGTCAGTGGAAGGGGAGAAGTGCATATCATGGAAAAATTCGATTAGAGTTGCCAATTAGCATCCATTGATAATTGACGTGTGATGTCAAGAGTTTTTCAATTTTTTGCCCACTGTGTTATTATCTGTTTTTTGAAAAAATTTATTGATTTGGCTAAAATGGTAAAGTTTCGACTAACCTAACCTAAAACCTAGCCCTAACCGAAACTTTTCCATTTTAGCCAAACAAATTATTTTTTCTTTAAAAAACATACTAACCCGCATTTTTCACATCAAGAAACACTTTCCTGTTAAACGGCATTTAAATCCGTGTATTTTTTGCGGCCTTAAAATCTAAAGTAAAAAATAACATTTTTTCCATCGCTCCAACAGCCTTAACGGGTTAGTACCAAAGTTTTCATCTTTTTTTAAGACTTTTTTTATCAAATTGAAATTTATATTTTAGATCCTAACTTTTCACACATGATTATAGATATAAAACACTATTAGAATATATATTTTTTTTGAATAATAATAAATCTGGCTGGTATGGCTGCTGGAAGTTACCCATTGTAAAAACTGGCGTGCATGATTCAGAAAAAACTATTGAACCGATCGGACTGAAATATGGATATGTTATTCTCCACATATGTCACTATCGCATGAACCAAAATAATTGAAATCCGAAAAAAAAATAAATACAAAATGTCCGACTTAGAAATTTTTCACCTTTTTTTTTAAGCGTAAATTATTTTATAAAAGGGTTAAATATTAATCAATAATTATGATTTTGGTACATGCCATAACGACATATGTCTAGAACAACATATCCAGATTTCAGCCCGATCGGTCTAATAGCTTTTTTTGAATCAGGTCGAAAAACGTTGTTTCGAGAAAAACGTGTTTAGTTTTTTATCTAAAATACTGGGTGATCTATTTTAATCTATAAGTATCTTCGAAAATACCTTATTTACGAAAAAATGGTTTAGACAAAAGTTGATCAGGATCTAGAGGGTCATTTAACTGTACCATCAATTTTGACCTTGAGTTCAATTTTCAAGGTCATTTGCTTCAAACGCGCGCCAAATGCACGCCCTGGTAAGATTGATTGATACGCATAGAATGTCATTAACATTTCAATGCCTTTAAATGCGTACTAATTGCATTTTTGTCCAAAATACCATCGAATACGCATTAAATGGCATTGAACCTATTTTCTACTTTGTTTTGTAAAACGCATTATATGGCATCGGAGCTGGAAAACCGTTCAACCGCATTGAAAGGCATTAACTAATTTTTTTGCAACGGCATTATTAAGTAGGCAGTTTAATGCCTTCTCATATATGCGCATTTAAACGCATTAAACTGAGTTCGAGATGCTTACGTTGTTTTGCGTTTTTCGATCTGTTCTCAATATTTATGACCAAAATAACCATTAACCCAACAATTCTACATATATTATAAAAATTTGCACTTTTTAGAAAATAAATTTTTCAAAAATGTTCTTTGGTACTAACCCCTTAACAAAATATTTATTTTTACAAGTTTTATCTTCATTCATAATTTCTTACATTCTCATCAAAGAGAATGTATTATTGTATTATTTTTCGACTATAAGTTCTTACATAATGAAAATTCTAAACTGATTTAAGGAAAATAAATATTTCTGATGTCGACACGAATCGATTGACTTATATAAATAATGCATTTTATTGAAAATGAAGGAACTTATAGTTTCTTTGTAATTAAAAAAAAAATTAATTTTCATCAGTAAGTCTTATAAAAAGCATAATTTAAAGCTGGCGTAAAGAAAATAAAGATTCCTTGCGTCGTGACGAATTTCGAATGACTTATATAATTAAGGCAATTTAGTGTCTCATTTCCCATATCCCAAAGTTTGAAAGCGATATATCATTTCATCTGGCCGTGGTGACTTTGAAAAAAAATTTTCACGAACCACGAGCAAAGTTTGCCCTTAAGAGCGTTGGTTAAACTGAACTTATACATTTTTTTGGGTGCCCCTCATTATCATTACGGCCCTGTCCTCATACACGCATGAGAAAAAGATGGCGAGTGTGAAGCAATAACTTGAATGTTTTTTTATAGACACAATACAGACTGTAAATAAAAAAAAACGCGTTTTAAAAAATGTTTGCATTAAAGCTGATGGAATTTGAAAATTCCTCATGTAGAAAAACTCAAATCCCAGGACGCGACTAGCACGGGGTTCTGGGTGTCAGAACACCCAGACAGTAATTCGAGTGTACCTACTTGCAATATGCATGGTTGTCTAAATTATTAGATGGATAATACAATTCCACAATAAACACACTTTTTGAGGGTTTTTAATCTGTTCTTTTCGTTTTTTTTTTTTATTTTTAATGTGTAGGGTGGCTCCCGACACCCACTGTTTTGAGACATTTGTTGCACACCTGTCTAATTCTGTCAACTTATCTAATGCATTTTCAAATACTCTCTCAAAGGCAAAAGAGGGAAAATTTCTATGTTTTTGATAGCAAAAAATAGAGAGAAGAAATGAATCGAGCGGGCTTCATGATCAGTTCTTCGAAAACTCACTTTTACAGTTCCAAAATAGCGTGTAATTATTTCTTGTCAGAAACGGCGGACATTTTGACTTTCATGATGAAAGAAACTAAATATTGACAGCTGCGACAGTGGCACCCTGCGCGCGCAGCACGTGTTGGCTTCCTGCTAGAGGAATTCTCCCATTGGTCAATTTAATTCGATTTTGAATCGCGCGGCATATTACAGTCAATTACAGAATATCTCTAGCAGGAATCAATATTTAGTTTCTTCCAACATGGAAGTCAAAATGTCCACCATTTTTGATAGGAAATAAAACTCGCTATTTTGGAACTATAAAAGTGAGTTTTCAAAGAACTGATCAACAAGCGCCCTTTATTCATTTCTTCTCTCTATTTGTTGATATCAAAAACATAGAAATTTTCCCTCTTTTGCCTTTGAGAGGGTATTTGAACAATTATTATTTTATCAAATTGAAAATATTTTTAAGATTTCTAAGGTTTTCGTGAAGTTTTAAGGAGTTTCAAAAACATAAAGTGCTTTTTTGAATCTATTATTTAAATTAGAAAAAAAATGAAAAAAGTTGTTTCTCATAAATCACTCTTAGTGAAGAAAATTTTGCATAAAATTGCAAAAAATAATAGAATGTATATGGATTAAGGTGGAAAAAGCGTAATCTAATCTTCATGTTAATATTTACGATACACGTATTTTTTATACAATGTCTCTTGCTATGAAGTTTTGTAATGCTTATTTTATGTTTTATATACAAGGTGTCTAAAAAGTTTCGAGACAGTTGAATATTTCCTGAGGTAAAATATTTTTTCAAAAAGTGAAGGTCATTCTTGAAATATATTTCAACGGGGAATTCAATGGTGACCTTCATTTTGATCTTAAAGTTGACCTTAGTGGCTTGTTAAAGGTCAACTTTGTTGTTTTAAATGGAACCCCCCTTTTTTTACATCCGCAATTGATAGAGCGGAAAATTCTACGTTCAAGTATGTACTCAAAATAAAATTTTTGAAAATCCACTGAAATTTTTTAAAATCTATTGGATCCATTCAAAGTCATTAAAATTACTTAGTATTTCTTAAAACATCGTAAAATCCCTTGCAATTACTTAAAATAAGACGAAGGAAAAGGTAGCGTAGATCATCGAACAACGTAATACGACAACACCGTCATCGACATTTATTAATACAAATCGAGCGCAGCGTAGTGAGTACAATGTACAGAATGCGTATAGAGAGGTAAGAGCGAGTGATGTGTGTGAATGTTTTCGATGTAAAAAGGCGGGTCACGTAGCGCGCGATTGTCCCTCAAAGCCTGAAATCAAGTGCTACAATTGCGGCGAAATTGGACACATTGCTCAGAATTGTTCAAAACCGCGTAAATTGCATAAAGCAAAAACAAAATTAATCGATTGGGATTTTGCCGGGAGTACCGATCGGAAATATGAGAAGAAAATTGAAATCGGAGATGTCGCGATCAATGCATTTATAGACCCGGGAAGTTCGGATTGTTTAGTTAAAGAGTCAGTGGTAATCAAACATGGTTTTAATGTAATTAAAATGCCAAACGAAATTGAAGGGTTCGGAGGAGGTGTGGTAACGTCAGAGGGAATTATTCGGGAAAAATTAAAAATAGATGGATGCGAAGATAATAATATTCGTTTTCGAGTTGTCAAAGATGACTCGCAAAATTATGATGTCATCGTGGGTAGGAATTTTACGGATTTGCCTAAATTCGCGTACTTTCGTTTTGATGAACAGTTCACGTTTGTAGATCGAAAAGATTTTCCATTTCAGGAATTTCCTAAAGTAGAATCGAAAGAGTCGAGTCAGGAAATTATACAAATTTCAGAAACATCTAAATTACCGCGAGTCTCTATTAGCTTTGTTCAAGTTAAGTTGGGAGGACGCGAAACATATCTTCCGCTCCAAAATAATAGTGACATGTAAATAGTTGTACCGAGAGGGACGATGTTGAAAACTGCGATAACTTTAAAGGAAACTATGCCTATAATAAAAGAAAAAATTCGTAAACCCGTAACTTTGGAGGATTTATCAGACGATATACTAAAATTAAATAAAGAAAAACAGTCGCAAATTTTACACTTACTAAATCGATTTCGGGATTGTGTTGCGTTAGATCTCTTTGAACTTGGTTGTACTGATCTTATAGAAACGGATATACAATTAAAACCTGATGCGGAACCGTGTTACAGCAAACCTTACCTGACCAACGTTACGAAAAGAAAAACAATTAAAAATAAAGTTGGAGAAAGGAAAGACGCAAACTTAGTTACAGAAACTGACTCACCCTTTGCTAGTCCTTGTCTTTTGTTAACAAAACCGGATGCATGCATTTTCCACAACTGAATTTCGATGATGGATTGGAAGATTTGCAAGGTGCCACGACATTTGCGGTTTTAGATTTGGCTCAAGGTTACATGCAGATTCCTTTGACTGAGCAAGCAAAAGAGAAAACAGCCTTTATAACCCAGGATGAAACTGGTCAATTCGAAAGAGCCATATTTGGGTTGATGAATGCTTCCTTTTACTTTGCGAAATTGATGAAAAAAGTTTTTAGTCCTTATGGAAACAGTTTGGCCCTACATTATTTTGACGATATTTTGGTGTATGCGCGGTCATGGGATGAGCTTGTACAAAAACTCGAGAAAATCCTAAATCTTTTGAAAGAAGCGGGTTTAACTTTAAATGTCAAAAAGTGCCGGTTTGGTTTAGAAAGAGTGGAGTATTTGGGATATAGGATTGGCAAAGGAGGAATGAGTCCGAGTAGTAAAAAGGTCAGGGCAATTTTGGAGTTTCCTACTCCAAAAAGCGTTTCAGATGCGCGTAGCTTTCATGGCCTCGCGAGCTTCTTTCGCAGATTTATACCGGGCTTCGCAAGCCTTTGTGCCCCAATAATTGAATTATTTAAGAAAGATGCTAAATTCGTATGGCAAGAATGACAACAAAATGCGTTTCACGAACTTAAATCAAGGATAGGTGCTTCTCCGATATTAGCATATTATAATCCTAAATCAGTGTGTACCGAATTGCACACTGATGCTAGCTCAATAGGATTGGGAGCAATGTTGTTTCATGAGGATGAGGAAAAAGAACTCAGATTAGTTTATGCGATTAGTAGGCGAACGTCAGAGGTAGAGAGGAGTTATCATTCTTCAAAACTAGAATTGATGGCCATAGTTTGGGCGATGGAACGTTTGCGACCATTTTTGATTGAAATTCCATTTGTTGTCATTACCGATTGTCAAGCTCTCGTTCACATAAATACGCATAAGACGAATAACCATTAAATTGTACGTTGGCAGAACTTACTTACCGATTATAACTTTAAAATAATACATAGAAGTGGTGACAAAATGCTTCATGTCGATGCTTTATCGCGGGCTCCAGTGGAGAATGCTGCGGAAATATTCGATAGAGCGTTTAATTTGAATGTGACGGTATGCGAAGATGAGATTTTGATGTATCAGTGGAATGATGAGTTTTTAGTTCGTAAGATTAAAATATTAGAAAAGTCTGTTTCATCAAGAACGCGTAGAGAAATAGGGGAGGTTAAAGACTTTGTATTGATAGATGGATTGCTTTATAAAGTGTGTGATCAAGGAAAGGAATTGTACGTTGTGCCCAGGGCCATGAGAAAAGCGCTGGTAATTAAAAATCACTCTTGTTCATTTGGACCACCTCGGACCATTTGTTTCGTCGTACTGTGAGAATAAATATGTATTAGCAGCGATTTGTAATTTAACAAAATTCTGTCAGCTTTATGCTGTTGGAGATACAACGACAAGTTCTACGATTCGAGAGATTGAAAACTTTATACGGCGTTTCGGAGCGCCTGAGAGGTTTGTAACTGATAGAGGAACGAGCTTTACATCCAATTCACTCAATACAATAGCTTGGAGACCAAGCATCGTCAGGATGGTCGAATGTTAGAGACTTTTAGTTGCAACTAGGTTTAGGTTGGCAATGTTTATGCAGGGTTCTTGGAGTTTCGAGGTTGGCTGAGGGAGATCACGGTCGAGTAGAGAGATAGGATTAAAGCGTAGACTAGAGAAGTCGAAATCGAGTATTGTACGTAGAGAGAGAGTCAAATTGGACGAGTAGCTGTGCGAAGCGTTGTCGAGAAGTCGATTTGCAGATTAAGACGAGTCATACGGACGTGTAAAGATTGAATTAGTAAAACACAGTTTATGTTTCTTTTATATTAAATATATTAATCTTTAGAGAAGAAAGTGTTAAGTTGAGAACTATAATCCTGATTATAAATATCTTCTAAAAGAGTTTATAACAATAGGACCCATGACTACTCAGGACCTAACATATTTGGTAAGTTATCACCACTTATTCCATAAAACCTTTTTCTAAAATAAATACGCTCACAGGGCCGCACTTAGAATCTTTTCGAAAAATTGCTATTTTCACGGATTTATAAGTCCGTTTATCAAAACGCCCTTAAGAGCGATGGAATCTGAAAGTAAAAACTGTCAACAAACTGTCAAAAACCGTCAAAATCTGTGGAAAGAAATAAAGCTATCATGTGGTCTAGAATTTTTCCAGCCAAAGACAAAAGAGGGAAAATTTATTGGTTTTAGATAGAAAAAAATAGAGAGAAGAAATGAAGAATGGGCGCTTGATGATAAGTTTGTCGATTACTTACTTTTATAGTCCCAAAATAGCGTTTAATATTTTTCTATCAGAAACGGCGGACATTTTGACTTCCATGATAGAAGAAATTGTATTATCCTTCTAATAATTTCGACATACATGCATATTGCAATTAGGTATACTCGAATTACTGTCTGGGTGTCTTAACCCCGTTATTGTTGCGCCCCTGGGATCTGAGTTTTTCTACATGAGAAATTTTCAAATTCCATCAGCCTTAATACAGTAACTGTGCAAAATTCACTAACTTTTGATGATATTGTACCTAGTGTACATCCTTAAAAAGAAGAAGAAAGTGAATAAGTCTAGCACCTGTGGTAGAATTTTTATTTCCAAGTGGCGCCACGGAATTCGGTCTCCTTATTATTCCTTCGTGAGCTAAGTGCACGAGGTAATATAGGGACTCAATACATGTTACTTTTTACCATCGAGTTTCCTATCTTCATTTCGACAAGCACGTATAACAACAGAGCAGACAAAGGCAGATCTCATCGTGGCCAGCCTTGATTCGGAAATCGTTCCGATCATTCTTGACATTATTACAATATGGTCAACCAGCACCCGAGTCGCCGTACACGGAAATCAAAAAGCGCATACTATCTTCGTTTTCAATTTCGCCCGAATTGCGACTTCGACAACTTTTGAAAGGTCAAGTCATTTCTGAGGGTAAACCCTCATTATTATTATCTCGACTATCAATGAATCAGGCCCAAGACCTAACTCAGTTGGCGATATTGGCGGACAGGGTTGTAGAGGCTTCAGCTCCTTCTGAGTACCAAAATGTCGCCGCAGTCACTGAAAATATTCAGCCCTTGCAACCTTCTTGCAAATCGATTTCAGCTAGCAAGCAGGATGAATTAATTAATTGCTTTAAATCCTTTTCTAAGCAATTGGAGAATATCTCCAAAAAGCTGGACAAAAAGTCTAGCAACTTTAATAAATTTCAAAATTATAATCAAGCGACTCGTAATAACGAGCAACGCTTTTCGCGTGAATCCCGCCAGCCAAATCGCCATCGTAATTCTAACAGTTACCGTAATCGCTCTAGGTCCAGCTCTAAGCTGCGCTCTTCAAGCGAAATCTACGGAAGCCATCCGTCACTTGAGGTATTTCCTCGAAGGGCGGATCTTCACGATAGTCACAGATCATAAACCGATCATCTACGCTTTGACTAAGCGGGTGGAAAAAATTTCACAACGCCAACAAAGGCAAATAGCCTTTGTTAGTCGATCATGCATCTTCCTGGTAACGAAAACGTTGTTATCGACTCGCTATCGAGGATAGAAGCCATCTCAGTACCTACTGATATAGGTCTTCTCGAGCTTGCTCAAGCTCAAGCTAACGACGACGAGCTCAAGCAACTACTTGACGACAAGGGTTGCTCTCTTAACTTAAAGAAGCTCCAATGAGGAGCGGACCGAACGTCGGTCATTTGCGATTTAACGAGTTCTTCCTTTCGACCATCCAGGCGCAAAAGCTAGGGATAGGCTCATACGCCAGCGCTACGTATGGCCTGCGATGCATCGTAATATCACCCTTTGGTGCAAAAACTGCTTGGACTGCCGGCAGTCAAAAACGTCACGTCACAACATTTCAATGCCGGCTGAAATTGTTGCCCCTGATGCACGTTTTCAACACGTCCACGTCGACATTATCGGCCCGTTGCCAGAAAGCAATGGATTCAGGTATTGCCTCACGATGATTGACCGTTTCTCTCGTTGACCCGAGGCGGTCCCGCTTCGCAACATCGAGGCCCTAACTATTTGTCGCGCGTTCATCGATCAATGGGTGTCCAAACAGGGCGCCCGAAACTTTAACTACAGATCAAGGGAGCCAATTCGAGTCCCAACTATTTTTTACACTCTTACAACTCATTGGTTGCAATCGAATTCGGACCACCGCCTACCATCCCGCTTCAAACGGCTTGGTGGAAAGGTGGCATCGTTCTCTTAAAGCCGCAATTATGTGCAATTCAGATCGCGAATGGGCTCGTTCTCTCTCAAAAGTCCTTCTCGGACTAAGATCAAACGTACTGGATATCGGCGCTTCTCCCGCCGAATTCGTTTTTGGCACGACTCCACGAATCCCTGGCGAATTCGTTTTGCACGAGGAATAGATCGCGAACCCTCATTATTTCATCGAAGAGTTTCGTTCGCATGTGCGCAAATTTAAACCGATTCCCGTGGCTCATAAGTATAAGAAAAAGCCATTTTTCTTTAAAGATCTTCATTCTTGTTCTCATGTATTTCTACGTAATTATGCCAAAATGTCCCTCGAGCGACCGTACACCGGTCCGCATAAAATTATAAACTGTACGTCTGATCGCGTTTTTGAAATCGACGTAAACGGTACATCTCGACAGGTTTCTATTGACAATATTAAACCTGCGCACATTGCCCGCGACGATGTCGAGCACTTTCCTTCGCTCGGAGGCGATGTAACTCTTGTTGTCAGCTCGAACCCATCAGTCCGCACATAAGTGCGAAAGTATAAACTTTTAGAAGTATAAACTTCTAAAAGAAAGACAGTACGATTCACGTTACCTTCTATCAGAAAATAATGACAGTCTTTCGTTCCGGGGGGGTGTTTTCCTACCTCAGTTTCGCAGGAAGTTCACTACTCCTCTTTAGCATTTATTCTTTCATAATTACCGTATTTTAAGCTAATAAGTCTAGGCCTAGTTAAGGGCAATGGAATCTGAAAGTAAAAACTGTCAGCAAACTGCCAAAAACTTTCAAAATCTGTAGAAAGACACAAGTCTATCACCAGGATTTTCAAATACCCTCTCAAAGGCAAAAGAGGGAAAATTTCTATGTTTTTGATAGCAACAAATAGAGAGAAGAAATGACCACAAGCTCATGGTATCTTTCTTTATCAATAGGTTCGTGACTGTTGCTAGAGAGAGAAAGCATGAGCTCGTGGGTCGTAAAGTGGGGGCCGAAAAATCCCACGTTCTGTGATCACTGATCTCCTGAGGAACCTATCTCGTTTATCGTTTTGTATTTGAAATCAAGAAACTGCTTTGAATTAATTATATTTTTTCATTTTACACAATGCAATCGCGTGAAATTTCCAAAAATTTAATTTATCAATTTTCAATAAATATTTTTTAAAATATTCTAAAAAATTCGTGAAATCTTATCAACTATCCTAGTATAAAGATCAATCACTTTATCGATGATTTCATCATTTGTGTAAACAATATAATCAAACAAACAAGTAAAAACGTGAACGCCTTGAATTTTAATCTTTTAAAACAAGGTATAAGAGACAACATACATAAATCTTTTAAGTTATTATTCAGAAGACAATAGCACAAAGTTGATATCTCTGATGATCCAGTTTGCCCACAGGGAAGTGACGTTAAATAAACAAATAAGTATATCTTAGAGATTAAAATAAAATGTAAGATATAACGTTTATTTGGACCTTAAGGGCGATGGAATTTGAAAGAAAAAATTGACAGAAAGTGTCAAAATCTGTGGAAAGACACTAATGTTATCACCAGGAGTTGGGATTGGTCTTTTGACGGGAAAAAAGGGCAAGTTAATCGATTTTTGTTAGCGCACTTTAAAAAGAAAAGATGTAGAACAGGTCGAGACTCACCAGTTTTTTGATAAGACGTATATATGAAGCGATGGAGATGAATAAAGATGCGCCTATAATGGCGGGAATGATTTGAATTGCAAGATGAAAGATAATCTCCGATTTTAAAGATTTATTCTATTATTGAAAAATTTAAATGATTTTAGTAATATAAATGCATTCTATAATTGTTACCAAAGGTAGGGATTCCCTTTACTTATAATAATTATGAAAAGGTTCAAACGATAAAACATTACTGCGATTTTTCATCTTGCAATTCAAATCATTCCCGCCAAAACTATCGCTGAGTGAGGTCAGCTCTGTATCAATTCGCAGCTATTAATCTATTATTTTCTGGTCGTGCTGTCATGTATTTTCATAGGATGAAAACGCATAGAGATAAATTGATGAAATTTTGCAAAGTTATTCCACTTTATACTTAGTCCTAGTTGAATTTCTTATGAGGGTTTAACAAAATATTATATTTTACAAGTTTTATGTATTTTTGTAACCCTACAAGAAAAGTCGGATTGAAAAGCATTGCTTCGCATTCAGGAGATTTTGTATTAAAGTCCGCTTTTCGACAACTTCGCATTGGACCGGAAGCCAATACTTTTTAATGCGATAGTTCGTATGCAGGGTACACTATGTTTTATGTGGCTAAATAAGTAAGTGACAAATTCTACGTTCAATGCGAGTTTATGCGAGACTTCGATCTTAATTCAATTGTACTGAATACAATTGAATGCGAAGTAGAAAATTCGTATTAGATCGCATTGAATTGCATTCAGGAGACTTTGTCTTAATACGATTGAATGCCGCTTTGCGACAACCTCGCATTAAGCCTGTTGCAGCATTTCACGAAAACATGTAAACAAACACAGAAAAATAGCAAAATCTGTGGAATGCCTTAAAATCCGCCATTGTGTCCACATCTTACCAATACGCGGTGTTTGAGGTCGCAAAAATGATGTGTTTGAAGTGTCGTTTTTTTTATCAACAATCTTTTGGTTGTACGACATGGGCTATCTGCTTATTTTCTGCAAAAAGAAATTTGTTTGGCTAAAAAGTGAATTTTTACAAGTGTTGAGACGCGGGTTGAGGGGTGCGGGTAAACAGTGTAAACAGTCCCTGTCCGAGCAAAAAAGGCACAAAACTTCACTCCAAAGGTGCTTCACTCACTCAGAAAAATTTTCCGAATCTCACTATGCACTTCAAAGCCCGAGCACTTACGAAAATCGTGTAAAAAAAGAAGTTTGAGAAATCGCGTACTACACATGTGCTAGTTACTTGAATATAGTTACTGGACCTGTCAGCTGTTTCGCAGGGTCGCCAATTGACCATTGTTACTCAAACTTCTTTTTTTACACGATTTTCGTAAGTGCTCGGGCTTTGAAGTGCATAGCGAGATTCGGAAAATTTTTCTGAGTGAGTGAAGCACCCTTGGAGTGAAGTTTTGTGCCTTTTTTGCT
>UCOH01010248.1:0-16089 GCA_900474275.1 Synergus japonicus
GTCTTAAAACATCTAGCCTTCGATTTACCTTTTTTTATTGCCTTCATCTGGCAACTAAGAAAACACTTCTCGACTACTTTTCTATTCTTAATCTCAACTTCGGGGGTTTTTCCTCAAATTTGTTAAACTTCGATACTTCTCGTGAATAATCGGAAATGAAGCATCAGCCTTCAGACCTGGTCACGCTAAAGGACTGACAACCAGTTACAACCTTTCCTCTGACCTATGCAACTCGCTGCATAGACAGAACTTCAAATTCGACACTTTTTATACTCTTCACTTAATTGTTAATACTCATTCCACTTATACAGTCCACTATCCTTGTAATTTTATATATTGCAAATTAAATTTATTAATTGCAAATTGTCGTCAGTGTTTTTATTTTCTAATCGAAAACAATTATTAATTACGCATTACTGTTTGATTTCACCCGCTCACGGACTCTAAAATTGGTGACCCCGACGTGATTAAAGGTGAACGCGGTTTGTGTTAAAAACTGACGTGTTTCAAGTGTAGTTTGTTGGTGACGTGTTTCGAGTGTCGTTATCTGTGCCATAACTATTTTCAAGATGCTTGTAGGTAACGCTGCCGCCGTGGCTCCTGCACCGTTTGTGAACGTGCAGGCGCCTAGACATTTTCGCACACCCGCATTTTTGGAAAATAAAATTAAAGTGTGGTTCACGCTACTCGAAGCACAGTTTGTTACAGCGCACATTACCGACGATAATGTAAAGTACTGCAACACCGTATCTAGCCTGACGGAGAGAGCTATTGGACAACTTGAGGACATTTTAGTAAATCCACCGGAAATCGAGAAGTACTTAGACCTCAAAACTAAAATGATCGAGAGGTTTACAGAATTCGATAGTTCTAGAGTTCGCAAGCTCACGGAAGGCGAACAAATCGGCAATTGCAAGCCCTCTGAATTTTTCCGCAGCCTTAAATCGCTTGCCACCACTAATACCACGGAAGAGTTTATCCTTGAAGTGTGGAAAACGCGTCTGCCGGCGCAAATTCAAACGGTGATGACAGCTTCCAGCGAGACAACAGTGGAGAAGATCCTGAAACTCGCAGATGTGTTTGTTGATTTTGAAATTCTAATCTATTGTTTTGGATTCTAGGTTGGTTTTGTGTTATATTTCTACAAGTGGGAGCTATGTGTCCCCTTCTTCCGCACATTTGACAAGAAATTTCTTCCAGGGAAAGATTAATTTTATTGCCTTCGTCTTTGTTTCGTCTGTTTGTACGTAGGGCTGATTTTGCCGCGAGTCTTCGTTCTATCTCGATGGCTTTATTTACCACTATTTTGAAAGTAAGTGAGGTGTTAGGTGATTCGGAAATGTTTGATTCTATTTCCGGTTTTAATCCACGGAGAAAACAATCTACTATGTATTTATTAACCTCATTTGTAAAATTCCTATCTTGTTCCCCCCTATTATTTGTTCTATGTACGTCGATGATTTTGTCACCGATTTCTTTAACGCGGGACGCGTAGGAGAATACTCTTTCGTTCTCCCATTGGTAGATATTGCCTAATTCTCCCTGAAGTTGGTAAACGGATTTGTTTTTGCGAATATACTCGTTTCAGACTGTCTATTAGTTCTCGGACGGAATTAAAAGTATTTCCCGATAAACACTTTCTTGCTTCACCTTTGACTTTGGTTTTTAATAATTTTGCTAGGTTTACTTCTGAGGTTGGTGGAAGCATCTCTTTTGCTTCATTACACCCTTCTATAAAATTATCTAATGAATTATTTTCGCCTGAAAATATGGGAACTACTTCTAAAGCATCTCGTAAGGAGAAGTGTTGATTATTAGCTATTGTGACTACTTGTGGGGTTGTCATTTTTGTTTCCTCGAATTTAATTGAATTTTTTAACAACGGCTTAATAATACTTTTATTTAAGGTTATGGATTTCTCTCGATCTTCGCTAGAATTTTCGATTTCTTCTTCAGAATCTACTTCTGAGGTTTCGGATAAATCTCCTGTGATTTCGAGGTAATCTTTATTTATTATTGTGGAACTCTCAGGTTTTAATGTGGAGTCAAAAAATGATTCTTCGAAATTTGATGAATTTAGGGTTAGGTTATCTTGTGAGGAGCTGGCACTTATAATTATGCTCGAGTCGGGGATTAGGGTTTCATTAAATTCTTTAGTGGTTTCTTTTTGAATTTTCCTTGTATTCTCGAAAGCTTTAATAATTCTATTTTCCTTTACTATACGTGCTAAATCTGAATTATTCCTAGCTAAACTTCGGGTTATAATTTGGGGTGGATCTTTATTGGGGACACCTTTTTGAGACATTGGGATATTGAACCATTATTATGATAATTTGTAGGGAAAATTGCTTCATAGGGTTTTTTAAGAAGGACAAAATTTCATACACGTAATATATTAAATAAAATTATAAAGAAGCTTAAGATTAACTCTTCGTTGGGTCTGGTTATAAAAATTCTCAATCGAACTCAAACTGAAAATTTATTCAGGAGTTTTAAATAATTTGAAAAATAAAATTTGATAATGAATTATTAAACCATAATTTATACCCAGTGTTAGAAATGTCTTTTTAAATATTTGTTAAAAATTAAATTCAATTATTTGGTTGAAAAAAAATTAATTATTTTTTTTTTTTGATTCATTGAATAAAACCTTTACTTAAGTAATTAAGGTTTTCTAAACAGTATAATAAAATTGAAATGGAGTTGAAAAAAAAATGTTTATGAACATTGAGTTTAAAGTATGTTAGTGTATTTGACAAAAGATAGCTTTAAAGTATATTTTATTTAGTTGGCTTGCATAAAATTTAAATTGAAATTAAGGAAAGAGAATTTTAGTGTCAAATTGAATTCATCTTAATTGATTTGAAAAATTTAAAGAATTAGATAAATAGTTAATACAAACAGAAAAATAGTTAATATAAATGAATTTTAAAAACAAAATTTTCAATTGGCTTGTTGAATCCGGCCAATGCACCAAAATTGAAATGGAGTCTGTTACGTCCTACCTAATATTTATTTACTAACCGACCTACCTAGCAACAGACTCGATTTCTATATAACTAATTCCCTCGTTTTAGTCTACAATTTAATGCGAATCTGGGAACGAGGACAAGCCAAATGAAAGAGAGATTTCAAATAGAATTTACACGATTTATTAATTTAAATTACTATTCAATTTTAATACATATATTTGCGAAGATGATCCTTACGAAAAGCTAAAATGAGCCTGAGTTGAGTGCTGAATGAATGGGCTTATCGGTGATGTTTCGTTAGATGCGTACTGGTAATCCTTTTATGATCCTCCTCGTATCACTGAGTTTCCTTCCTTTTGCAAGTTCAGCAATTTCAATAGTTTTATTAAGTTCTCCTTAGTGGGGTTTAGATATTTTATAAGTTCACTTCTGCACTTTTAAGTTTTTAGGATTCACCCTCCACTTGTTTTAACACTGGGTCGAACTGTTGCCTTCACGATTCGACACTTCACACATATTCACCGTAGTAGATCTGCATCCTTCACTCTTTTAACTGAAACTCTACTCTTAACCGCCGAATTTAAGACCAAACTGAAACTCAAACTCAAACTGAGACTGGGTCCTCTATGGGCCATGCTGTTTTTATGCTGATCCTAGATACTAAGAGATTTCAGTAGACCAGTGTTAGTGCAGTGTCTGTGAGTGGCGCTATTTCAATAGACTAGTGTTAATACAATGTCTATGTAAATGTTATAGCGTTAGTGCACATGGATACTCTGCAGGTGTCATTCTGGTTTTGGGTCATTTGCACTAGTGAGGGTGGCTTCTGGACCTCTCACGGACGCGTTGAGTGATTGAGAGAGTGTATGTTTCTTGTGGGTGTCTCCTATACAGACGGAGTTTATAGTGTGCCTTTGAGGGCGAATGTTTTGGTATACAGGTCAATGTCCTCTTGTAGATTTAGAGACTTATTAGTGTTGCAGGTGGCTCGAGTCGTAAGGGTCAGTTACATAAATATGAATGAAATAATGTTTACAATTCTAATTATGGCTTATGATGTAATGATTACATGTTGTCAATGGTGATGATTATAATGATTAATTACTTAGTAGCCAATTAATTAATTAATAGTTAATTAATAATTAGTAAATTAATAATTAGTTAACTAATGTCATGCTGACATGACAGTAGCATTTCTTATCAATTGAGATCGAAACTATGCATCATTACCAAAATGAAAAATTGTAGAGAAATGCCTATATCAATAATTTTAGAGGTACACTGTAAAAAATTGTGGAAATTCTTCCTACGAAATAGTAGGAAATATTTCCGAAACTAGTGGGAAAAGAAATTCTCCCTATGAAATAGTAGGAAATATTTGCGAAATTTATGGGAAAAATATTTTTCCTAAGAAAATTGGTAATTTTTCCATGAGTATCGGCAAATTTTCCATAAATACTGGATAATTTCCGAAAAGTTCGGAAATATATCCACAACTTTCGGAAAATTATCAAATTTCCGAAAAATTAGGAAAATTTTCCAATGTTTATGGGGAGATTTTTCTATGAATATTGGCAAATTTTCCGAAAAATTAGGAAATTCACCCAGAAGGTGATATACATCCTTCAGATGTAAACCCAGGGAGACTTGGTAATCCTCTAATCCTGCAAAATTGTTTTACAGACCTCGTAATTTTAATATTCCTACCTTTTGCGAGGACTTCGGGAAGTCCCAAAGAAAATTAGGCCGACCTAGTTCGAATTCTCATTCACACCTTTTTCAGGATTACCAAATTCTAAGTCTCACCTCGACGAACCTTGCAAACGCCATCTCTTTGTCTGAGGATTAGACGACCTCCATTACCAGGATTTTCGCTCGGCCATTACCTTGGGTCCCGGAGACGCTCGGCCGGCTAATCCCCGGGTCCCAGGGCGGAGAAGCTGATAAGGATAATCTGATCAATTATCTGCATTTCTATAAATAAATCAATTTGTTGATCAAAAAGCTTAACTATTTTTAATTCAGTATTCAGCCAGGGGGGAAAGAAAACACTGGTGATTCAGGAAAAGTTAGTGTAGAGATATTTTCCTCGGAGGATGGAATCCATCTCAGGCCTTGAGACTGAAAAGACCATCTCCTGCTTTTCCGAAAGACAGGAGAATCCAGCACTACAAACTCGAGACGTGTCCAGCTGAGTTCCAAGAGTTACATACACTCGAGACCAAACACATACGAGTTCAGAAATTCTCAACATCCAGCCTACGGCATTGAAACTTGAGGGTTTCCTTCCATCAACCACGGGAATCAGGAGATTCCATCAGACCGGATTACGCCTTGCTCCTCTTTAATCAGTTAGGAGTTCTGATTAAATAAAGCAGTTATCAAGAAATACTGTGTTCTTTAAAACTAAATAACTGTATCTGAGGCTGACAGCTAAACCACAAGGTCCCTCGGGCTTCCTTGCGGAGACGCTAGTAGTCACCCCCCCCCAGTTCCTGGGGAAGTTTAAATCAAAAGGACCTTCGAGCTTCCTTTGGAAAAACTCACTATCTTCGAACCAACCTTGGATGGGTTGGAACTCGAAGCAACGGGCCGCCCGCCGAAGAGCACGAGAAGCCGGACTACCCGTCAATCAACGAGGACCCAAGAAGGACGTCAACACCCCCGCTATCCCTCAGAGGAACGCCACTGCCTACGCAAAACCTTGCGGCGGCCCCCAGGGAACTCTCAAGGACGTCGTAAGATCTGCATCAGAGAAGGAGCAATATCGCTTTCAATATAGAAAAAACAAGGACTGAAAGTGTTTACAGCTGAAATCAGTTTTTAGGCTGAATTTCAGTCTTGAGTCAATTTTTAGTCTTGTTTTAAGACTAAGAAGTCTTCTTTTTAGATTTCTTAATCTTAAAACAAGACTAAAAATTGACTTAAGACTGAAATTCATCCTAAAAACTGATTTCAGCTGTAAACACTTTCAGTCCTTGTTTTTTCTGTGAAGGTATTCAGCTACAAAATTTCTTTCAGTGCACGTAAATGTATAGATACATGAAGTTTGGAAATTTAATAAACTTTTTTTTTCTAAATATTTTGGATCATTTTCCTAAATATATTTCCTACACACTACGACTCTTTTTCCCATATAACTCGGAAATTTTTCCAAACAAGTCAGAAATTTTTCCAAACAGGTAGAAAATTTTTCCTATACACTTCGACGATTTCTCCTACATACTTCGGAAATTTTTCCAAACAGGTTGGAAATTTTTCCTACACTGTTCGGCTATTTTTCCTACTCTTTTCGGAAATTTTTCCTACAAAAAAGTAGGAAAAAATTCCAATACTAGTGGGATATTTATCCAACTATTTTATAGGAAAAATTTCCAACCTGTTGGGTTATCTGCTGTCCGAAGATTTTCGGAGAATTCTCCGAAAAATTTTTTACAGTGTAGAAGGATAAGTTTACACTGAAGGATTACATATAAATAGATTTTCATCAGTTTATGCATTTGAAAGAGATAAGATTTCTTAATATTTACCTTTGACAGAGGAGTGTACCGGCGAGTTAAAATGCTAACATTATTTGCCACATATGTGAATTCTAATTCTGGATACTCCTTGACGATCTCTATCCAATTTACAGGAACTGCTTCTTTGAATTCTTCCTGATAGAATTCTGCAAAATACGACGCAAATATTCCATGAGGATGGGCATCCACGATCTTCATAATTTTGGATTTGATCACTTGCACTTGATCAACTTGATCACTTACACTTGCCGGAAGTTCAGCGGGTGCTTTTTTAATTTCTTTTATTATAACACTTCGTGCAGCTATAATCCTACTTTGCACACTCCTTGGTTTTGGAATTCCAAAAGAGTAGGCAGCGTTGCTTGAATAATCGCCCATAATGTACGAAGAAAAAGTAAAAATTTTTCAACACTGCACTCTATCCGCACTGGTGCAAGTACTGAACGATACTGACGAAGTCTCCCTCAATAATGTAAATTGCTGAAACCTTTCTTCCCCCTCCAGCATCTATGTAGCATTTTCCTAGTTTCTGTTTATATACCTGAGGAAATTTGTAGTTTTATTGGAGGCTAATTGCTTTTCGGGCAGATACTGTTCCAGTGTGCCACTATACCCAATATCCTCGCTTGTTAAGCTGACCGACCTTTTCGGAGCAAGGATTCCCATTGTCACTAATGGTTTTTAATGAGAAAGAAGTCGTGATATAAGATTTGTCGTTGAAAGTTAAGAACTGGATTTTTTTTTTAAGTAATTTCAAACTTTCTTCTGTAAGAATTGTAAACTCTTCTGGAACCTCATGGAATATTGAAAAAATATTCTAATACTTCAATACTATTTAAACAGATAATTATTTTGTATAGTAAAATAAACGTATTAAAAAGCTTAAATTAAATTTTCCTCAATTGATAAAGTCTCTAAAACAATTTTCTTATCCATTGTACGGTTTTATTTATGTGTATATGATGTATATATCTATTTTTTTCGCCTGATTATTTTCGCAACCATGACTTGAAAACAGCAGTAAGTAAATTTAATAAATAAATAAATTTAATAAATTACTCATATAAATGATGTGTTTATTCCTTACCAAAATCGGTATTACCTAGAATCGATGAAGCAACTATCCAGGAGAGTTTTCCAATAGCTTAGCTATTGTTTAAAAGTTTATTGAAATTGTTATAAACAAATAAGTGAGTGAAGATGGATTTATGGGGATTGACAATGATTCGTCAGTTGATTCGCACTAAATATGAAACATTTATAGACAGAAACCGATTTTAAACTAAACATAACAATAAACAACTTTAATTGTTAACAAAAATTATATACATAAAGTTTCTATCGTAGAAACGCAATTTTTTAAAAATTATTTATAACAATCACATAAACTATTTATTGCTCAACTTTGTTAGTTAGTTATCATAATAAATGTCACTCCAATAAAAATTTAATAAAAAATCATCTGTTTCTACAAAGTAACGGCCAATTGCAAGAATTTTTTAATTAAGTTATTAACAATATATGTTATTTGTTTTATAAAGTTTTAAGTATATAAATGGCGTTAAAGAAGATTGTAAATCACTTTTGGTCTCAAAAATCAATTTAAGTACGAAAAAACTCATTTATCTAGAATTTGTAAAATTCGTAAACACTGAAGATAGGTATACCTAATTTTCAATTCACTAGCTGTAAAATTAAAACTGTTTAATATTTCGTTGCTTAGACCTCATTCTATAGGATATAGAAGACCGACCCTTGTTGGGATGGGTAAATTAAGCTGAGGTCTCTGATTCTGGAGAAAAGGTTCAAAATTTTGAAAAACAACTGGATTATATAGCATTGAGCTAATAGCTTTTCCATTAAAACCATTCATCCTTTACTGCCTTCAGTTTCTTTATTACTGCGTATAAAGTTCTGATTTAAGGAAGGTTGTTCACACTTAAAGACACTATTATACACGGAGAGAAACAAGAAGGATTGAAAGCATGAATATTTATAGTTTCGGACCTAGTAATTTTTACATTGTTCTAAAGCATTTTCAAGCATTCTTTCAGATTCTTTAATGTGTTTTTAATGATTTCAAGAAATTTTCAATAATTTTAAAGGATTTCAACAGGTTTTAAGGAATTTAAATTAAAAAAGGTATAGTGAACTTATAAAGGACTTTAAGAAATTTTAGGAGCTTTTTAAGATAGTTTAAGGAATTCAAAGAATTTTAACAAATTTAAAACTTTCTTATGGAATTTTAAGAAATTTCATTATATGTATGTATGTGTTTCCCTATTTTTGTGTCGCAACAAATAACCATAACTTCCTTAATATTCAGTTATTATACATAAATGCATTAATCTTAGGCAGATCAATCGATTCGCTTTTCGGCGCAACAAATCTTTCTTTCTCTTACATAAATTTTAAATTTTAATTATTTGAGAACTTACAGGGTAAAGTTTAACGTTAGAAAAATGATAAATTTTCATAAAAATAGTAAAATTGAATATTTTGAAACAACTTTTGGAAATTTGAGAGAGATTGCTTGTGCAAATAAGCTCTCACTGTTAAAAATTTTTGTCTGAAATTTGATACATTTATGTGTGAAGCAATTATCATATATACAAGTATCTTAAATCTACAACACTCTTGTGGATAGGTATAATAACTTTTTGAATTTCCTTAAAAAATCGAAAATTCAAATTTTCAGCCAAATAACGCGAGATATAGAGAAAATGATAAGAAACATAATTATTTGCCTTAAAAAGATCTACAAGTTCCCCTTGAACCATTTTTCAACAGGATGAGTAGTTTTCGTTTTAATCATGAAAAATATTATTAAACAAAGCCGAGCGCGAAGCGCGAGGTTTAAATGAAATATCGAGCGCGAAGTGCTAGTGCCCTGATGAGAATGTGCTCCTTAAGGTCGATAGAACCTTAAGTAAATTAACTTTCGTTTGCATTCCATTCCATTTTGTAGTAATTTAAAAACAAATAGGTGTGAACGTCGCGACGCTCGGAAGCGTCCCGAAGGGCGCCAGCGCGCGAAGCGCGTAACACGAAGCGCGATGCGCGACGTGTGCATGAGAATGTGCCCACGTAAGCGGGCAGATTTTTTCTTGCAGCTTCAACTCTTTTCTCTTTTTTTAATTGCAAAATATGAGGCGAACTCAATGCTTTCTTATTACACTTCGGCATTTTTCATCTGTATAAAAATACTTCAGCTCACAACTCACAATGTAAACAAGGTGTGAATATAACCTTTAACGAAATTCAGAATTTCAGGATCGTAGTATCAAAGGATTCAAAAATAAAAATTTAATTTATTTTACATTTAAAATTACTGAAATTGTTGCATTCATTGATTTTATTTTTTATCTAACCAAAAATCATTTTGCAAAAAGTTTTATTCCGTTTCACACGATATTTCTATACTTGATTCACTTTATTCTAATGAAAAATATAAAAGATATGCCCAGTCACGACAATTGAATTAATAAAAATACGCAACGTTTTCCTTACATTTTTCGTGGTTTTCAAAGTAAGTACATACTTTTTTCATAAAACTATGGTAAATATGAGTAGTGAGAGGTTTTTTCTTGAACTTGCTCACAAAGCCGGACTGAAAAAATTAATCTTAAAATAGTTAAACTATAGCAATATGTGTATTGTCGTGACCTCTACACTGTTTATAGTTAAATTAAAATATTACTGTAAAAAATTGTACCTTTTTAGCTATATTGTAAGACTGTTAAGCATGAATTTCAAAAAAGTGCTGTATATATTTTAAATATGAGGCTGAAAAATGCATTTGATATACGTGGACATGCTTCAAATCCGTTTTTTGGGTATAAAATGGTGTTTTATTCTGATTTTTGATCACACAATCTGAATTTTACTTGGAAACACATTATAAGGCATTAAAATGAAGATCTTCACCAAGTTTCATCATTTTTCTACGAATAGTTTTACTAATATATCCTTTGGACATAAAAGTGCCTATTTGTGGAGAATCACCCATATATACCTATAATATATATATATCCTGTTATATACGAATGCACTGTCGTCAGTAATATTTGATTTTTTATAGTAAAAGACCGTTATGTCGTTTTAAAATTTAAAGACAATAAGAAATCATAGGTATATGGTACTTCATGTAATTATATATTATTAGAAATAAATATTTATAAAATATGATTATGTTTTTCTGTGTGGATGTATTGAATTTCAAATTCCCGTCAAGTATTGAAATGACAGCACCATAGAGATATAGTATTCAATCCAATGTCAATTCCCCAAGAATACTTGTACCATTAACAAAATTTTATCTTGTTAAATGATATTATAATATATAGTTATTATACATAGTTAATATAATTGTAGTTAATAATATTTTATATTTATTTAATTAAAGATTATAATTACTTATTAAATTCTAAATATTGAAAAAAATCTTAAAATATTGCTCATTGGTATTCATAATGTAAAATAATTGTAAAATGCGATTATGGTTTTATATGTTGAATTATTGAATTTTAAATTAAATTTGTAATATTTTCTTCTATAAATGTAAATATTTAGTACCAGATAAACGTTCCTCAATGTTTTAAATTTAAGGACGTTAAAAAATTCATAAGTTCGCAACAAATAAAAAAAAATTATTGGAACATTTGTTGAGTAAAATAAGGAAATCGGATTTTGATGTTAAAACATAGATCCGACACGTAGCCTTAATTATATAAATTATCAATTTAATATCTCAATAAATTCATAAGTAACGTTGCAGAGAAAAAAAGTATGTATATCTTTATGAAACTTTGAGAGAATAATTTTGAAACCTTATACTTTCAGCAAATTTAATAAAAAAGGCAATTGTTTTAAACCTTCAGACCGATGAGTCTGTCCTTAAATTCTGAAATTCCTGGAAATTACATGAAATTTCTTGAGAGCTTTCAAAATTCCTTAGAATCTGATGTTCAATGTTTTGAAAATGTTATGTAATTTTTTGAGACGCGTTAAGGTTACTTGAAATTCTTATATTGGTAAAACGTTGAAAATGTGTTACATGGATAAATAATTAGACAAGGTTTCCCAAGAACGAAGACGCATAGTGAATATATTACTTCGATTTTATGACGATAATATTTTATAATATGAGATTAATTCAGTTCCATTAGCATTGTGTTGACAGAATTTCATGTTACTGTAAGCCAGTGATGACAACACTCAAAAAAACGCTTAGTTCAATTAGCTAGAATTTTGGGTTAAATATACCCTAACTATTTTTTCTGGTTAAAGTATCCAGAATTCTGGTTAATTTGACCAGCATTCTAGTTTTTGTAACTAGCAATTCCTATTAAAATAATCAGAATTCTGGTTATTTAAAAAAAATAGTTAGAGTATATTTAACCTAAAATTCTAATTAGCTTAACTAGGCGTTTTTTTGAGTGAAGGGAATAATTTTCAAACATCCTGTGAAAACAATGATAAAATATCAGAAAATTCTATACTGTTATATCTCTATAAGAGAATGAAAAGTATGTTTTTACTCCTTAAAGTATCTTTCACCCTCTTATAGGAACTAAGAAGTTCTTTTTACACCCTATAGGAATTCTAAAGTTCTCTTTTTTATCCCTATGGAGAAAGATGTGTTAGAACAAATATTTTTTTGATCATACATACCTTTATATTACAGCTATAGGATAGACAAAATCCTCGCTTTCAGCAGTTACATTAAGTAAAGCGAAAAGAAGAACAGCAACGATGTATGCAAAAATTCTGAACAAGACCATGTTAAATGCTTGAATGTTTTTGTGATATGATTTTCGAACCCCTATCAAAACTTATATATCAACCTCTTATCTTCGCGGAAGTCTGCACGGAAAAAGTGGGGCTATGCAGGGAAGTTATTATTTATGACAGCTCTTCTGACAATATCATATCGACAATGAATATATTATACATAGCTGGAATAAAGATAGACGCATTATTGCGTCTCAATAACAAAACCGCCACCTCTGAGCATTCGGATCAGAAACGGACGTGCCTGAAAAAAAACGTACAATTTTGTTTATCAACTTTCACATCCGAAACCAGTTGACAATTTAATTACAAACTAAACTGATAATAAAACAACGTACCTGTTATCGCAACTGTTGGATACGGAGTTGAAGAAAAATCCATGGTTTTATTGTCTGTGGTTTCGCTCTGTAAAGTTAAGAAAACATTTTATTACAAACATTTTTTATCATTCATATATGATTTTAAATAGGAAGGTAATGAATTTAGAGGAATTACTGTTAGCAGAAATCGTTCCTCCTCTTTCAAAATTACTACTAGCAATTGGAAAACTAGTATATTGCGTTCGGCTTTTGGGAATCTAGAATTCTGCTTTCAGAGCGATAAAGGATATAAATCCCCCAATAGGCAACAAGAGGGAGAGTGGTGCTAAAAGAAAAATCAAAGATTACAAAATAATCGGTGCATCATTAATTTATTAATAGGTTGCAGTAAGAAGAAAATATGTGTCGCATCTAAGAAAATTGAATCTGTCCGTGTGAAAATGTGACATGTTTAACTCATAGGATAATTGTTTATAAATTTAAATATATTTAATTTTATTTATTTAAATAAATTCGTGTAAATTAATAAAAAACGTATGGAATTTCATATTCCTTAGTTATATTCAATATAAAAATATATGAAATTTCAAACAACTGTATTTTAAAGTTCATACACAAAAGTGTTATAGATTTAAGATACTTGTGTATGATAATAGTCCAGGCAACTGGTACTTTTTTCCGTAACAATTCCCAGACGCAATTTTTTTTTTGGAAATAGCTTCTGAATGGGGTCCTGAATGACTCTTAAAAATGTGTGCCGTGGATCGATTGCCAAAGGATGTTTTTTTTAAAACAGAATTTTGAAAAATCAAGTTTTTTCATTTTACGCAGAATTGAGTTTATTTTAATTTCTTTCCTCTGCGTTTTGTTCGCAGATCAAAAAGAAACGAGATATATTTAAAAGACCCAATTTTTCGAATTTTAGTGAAAAAATGCAAAGAAAAAGGGAGTTTTTGAGAGATCATAAATCACGTACTACTGGCACCAGAGGATCCTTTTTTTTAATAGATGCATAATTTTGAACACCCTGTTACAAAAAAACTCCGCAGAGGGGAATGGGAATTGCCCGGAAAAAAGTAGCACACTTTGAGAGGTCATAACTTTTGACCTATTAGGGTTAGGACTTTGCCCTTTGCGGCAATTTAAAGATAAATATATGAAATTTCACTCATCTTATAGAAAATTTTTTCATAAAATCATTAGGTCGTTGGTACAGACAATGTTGCAAAAAGTAGTGATTTTTCGACGAAATTCAGAAAAAAAGTGGTTTTTTGAAATGACTGTAACTCGAAACCTATTAAAGATAGAAAGTTCGCTTTTTTTTTGTTTTTCTTAGAATTTTTCACATTATCTTTTTTAATTTGAACTTTTTTTTGTACAACACAATGGAAATGATCCGGAAGACAAGAACCTAAACCATTACCCTGACTCATGAGTTGGTGTCCCAACATTTTTTCCACGATACACTCAACCGTACACAAATAATAAATTTTTTTCAAAATAATTTCATTAAAAAAAGCTTTTGCGTCAACAATGAATAAAATATGTATGTATATATATTAGATTTTTCATATTTTTAATTTTAACTTTTATAAAACGTAAAACCGTAGTATTTATTGATATAGTAGAATATATTTTATTGACAGAATAAAAATTTTTTCCGACTTTCGGCTATTTGATGGTCTGTTACTGGGACGAACTCTGGCTTGTTATCCTCCAACATAGTTTGCCGGAATAATATACAGACTTTCGGCTCAGTAAAGTGCCATTGCTGGAACAGACTCTGGCTTTTCTACTTCCGACATGATTTGCCGGAGTAATACCAACTTACGGCCCAGTAAATTGCCATTATTGGGACAGACTCTGGCTTTTCTACTTCCGACATGATTTGCCGGAGTAATATCAACTTTCGGTCCAGTAAAGTTCCATTCCTGGGCCAAGCTTCGGGGAAAGCTTAGCAAATTTAAAGTACCAGTACTCGGGCCAACATTGGGCCGATTAAAATGCCGATATTGGCCCAATAATGTTAGCTGATCTTCGGCTGCCGTAATTGGACCAAGTTTGGGCCTTGTGTTCAGCTCCGGCAATTCGCACTTGGGTGTAAGTATTAGACGAAATTCGTAAAATTAGTTAAGGGTGTAGCCTGCTTTCAAACACCTTTTTTCAACAATTTTTGTTTGCATAAATTTTTATTTGAAATTTTCAATATTTTCACATATTATTGCACATATTTTGGACTGTCAAAACACAAATTTTCATTACTTTTTATCAACATCTGGCCAAGATATACGCGATGAATAACAATACATAGGATAAACGGGCAGTCTGCGACTCGCCAAAGGATACCTGAGAATCGAACCCAAGTGGACCCCCTGTGGTGGTATCCGGCAGTCCCCCACCATCAACTCATTTTACTCCTCCGCAACTGTCTCATTACTACTGCTATCACTACTTACAATTAGAACAGTTTTTCTTCCACACTTCTCAAGGTGTCAAAAACAGCAGGCAATTTCAAATTCTGGACTGATTGACATCCTACTTTCCATAAGAAAAAATTATGCATAAAAATAATATTAAACATAATTTATATATAAAATATGTAGCAAAAATATATATTGTATTGTTCGAAAGGAAAAACTAAAATATTTCAAAATTTGATCATATAGTTATAAATAAAAACTAAGACTCTCAGTGAAAAAAAAGAGAGCCATTTTTTAAACACGCCAGTTTTGAGCTCTTGAAGCCTCAGCTGCCAGTCTTAAGCCTGGAAAAATCCAAATGAAAAAATCTGCCAGCTTACGCGGGCACATTCTCCTACACACCTATTTGTTTTTAAATTACTACAAAATGGAATGGAATGCAAACGAAAGTTAATTTACTTAAGGTTCTATCGACCTTAAGGAGCACATTCTCATCAGGGCACTCGCACTTCGCGCTCGATATTTCATTTAAACCTCGCGCTTCGCGCTCGGCTTTGTTTAATAATATTTTTCATGATTAAAACGAAAACTACTCATCCTGTTGAAAAATGGTTCAAGGGGAACTTGTAGATCTTTTTAAGGCAAATAATTATGTTTCTTATCATTTTCTCTATATCTCGCGTTATTTGGCTGAAAATTTGAATTTTCGATTTTTTAAGGAAATTCAAAAAGTTATTATACCTATCCTATAGAGTGTTCAAAAAGAAACATTTTTCATCTTCAGACTTTTTTTCATATCGTGCTTTGTTTGGCTTATAATTTAAGTTTTATTTCATTTTTTTGGATTTTCAAAATGTTATAAGTCTTTCAATTTTTTTTTATCCAAAAAAGTCATTAAGAAAAATTGTTCGTCTTTTTGAATACTACGAACATCCGTCATTAGAATTTTTAAATTTAAAAAAAAAGTGGTTTCAAAAATTTTGAAAATGCTCCAACTTTTTGAATTTTTATCCAAAATGGCTGGCCAACGAACTTGACCTTCATTTTGGGACATTAAAAGAGT
>UCOH01010249.1:0-12165 GCA_900474275.1 Synergus japonicus
TATATATATATATATATATATATATATATGCAATAACATCTCTTTATGAAATTTTATTAAAATTACGCTGTATGCACTGAAATCGGATCTACCATTTGCATCCTACTAATTTAAATTCTTGATTGAGGTTCTCTTCGAATTGAAAGAGGTATCAGTTTTCAGTGGCGAATGTTATAATAATTGTGAAGGTGTTCTCGTGCCTCTTGCCGAGCAAGTTACTTACTCACTTGAGAGGGAACTTTATAGGGAAAAATTCAATGGCGAGTCACTGTCATATCGAATTATGCGTACCTAAGGTTTCGCAGAGTGCGTACACGCGCAATTCTCAAATTTCACGTAGCATTCCTTGCCGTCAGCGAGTGAAAATGAGAATGCGAATGCGAACTTTGCTAACAGGTACGCAACTTCGCCTGTCACTATCCAGACTTAAAACGTCCGATTTCATAATCAACTGATAACCAACTATTTTATTTTCAAGTCGGATCTTAAATCAATATCCATATCTTTAATTTATGATCAATTTTTCAGTCACGCGATTAATTCTCATAAAAATCTCCTTCATTAAAATAAAGATTTATGTTTATGAGAGAAAATGAAAGTTGTATGCAAATAATTTTTGTGATGCGAGTATAAGACAGTTTTATAATATATAACTGTAATGCAAAAACTGTCAATTGCAATACATTTGAGACAACATTAAAATATTGAGTAATTGCAAACTACAACTTTGTGCAATATCTAAGCATCACATCAAAAATTGATAAGTGATGCACATAAAATATGCACACACATATAGAAGATTGCTGTCAATTGGTCTGCAGAGCCACAAAAGATGCATTTTCCATTTTGATTATTCAACAATCAACATGATTGAGGAACATTAGGAAGTCAGGCATTGGGGAAACCTCACCTGGATAACTTAATGCGTACGCAAATGCATATATGAAAGGTGCGTGAAACGTGGAGTGCCCTGAAATTGTCTTTCGCCACACTCACTGGTCTGACTGTTATGGAGTTACTCGCGATTACGAAGGCAATTTGTCACTTGCGCCATCGTTTCTTTGAACATCAAGTCTATTAAGGTCACAATTCACAATTCATAATCTGATTTACGCATAGGGGAAAAATGTTCTCCCCCTAAAAAAAAAAGGAATGAATTCTATCGTCTATCGACAAATAATCAGAGTTCTATCATCAAATAATGGACATAAATATTTAAGGTAAATTGTTTCGGTTATATTAGGAAAAGTGGTCGTGGTATAATACATAATACCTTAAGGCAAGTTGCAAGACTGCCCTTAAAATATAGCGACCAATTTGGTCACGCAAAAGTCGTGTTAGCGGATTGCCAAGTGGCCCGCACATATTAAAGAGTTTTATGGCTTATACAATGCTTCACGTCGCGTGCCCAATTTTTCTTTTGGACTAATCTAGGCTGGAAGTTTAAAGATAGAAAAAGACAGCATTTATATAGAAAAAAAAAAAAAAAACATGAATACATTCTATTTATGAGTCAATCCGAATATTATTTCTTCTGTGTGTGTCGTATATAAACCTGAGCCGCTAGATGATCTGCGATGCAAGCTTTTGTAACACTAAACGTCCCGAATACAATAATATTTGCACATTCATTTTTAAATTAGTCTTTCAAGATAAAATTTAAAAAATGCACATGCGAGTAAATATAAAGTTCAATTATATCATAAAACTACGATTTTTATATCGATATTTATACTTAAGAGTAGATTATGCTTCTTTATCACAATTTCTTGAATCTTTGTCTTTATTTATATAATTATCAAAGTTTTGATAAAAATCGTTGTAAAATGGGGCGGCTAAGTAGACTCTAATGACGGTTTAGCGGATCGATAAGAATCGCATGATTCGCTCGTTACTCTGATTCCATGATTTAGCGTATCGTGATTCATTCCGTGACTGCTTTTGTCTCACGGTAAATTTAAAACGAGCCTGATGTCTAACTAGCCACCACTTTTTGAATAGAAGTAAAGTTTCAAAGCGAGGTCAGGCCTATAATTCAAGAATCCGTGCTCTCAACGAGGAGGTTAAGAGGCTTACTGCTTAGCCATCGTCGATCTTGTTACGCGAGCGTTGAAAACAAACCATACGAATCCCAACGACAGCCCCTACTATTGTATAAATGTATACAATGGAGAATACACCTTCGAAACCTTCGTGCAACCCTCTCTGCGTGTATGCTTTCTGACATTTCGATCTCGCTAATCTCCTGCAAATTAACTTTGCTAAAGAGCATTTCCAGGACTGCACTCAACATTTTATCGCACGACAAACATTTACTCGACAATTTATTTCTTTTATCAAATATTTTAATTATCACCTTTTGCTGTATTTGATTTTTTACGCTCATCAGACCTGGGCTAAGAGAAATCTAGGTTTGGGGATGATTCATTTTAGGGGATGATTTTTTCAACTCACACTCATATAAAATACACTTATGGAAATTCACGTAACATATTATGAATTGTCGCGTGATTTCTATAAACCTTTATTTGAATGTGGATTTCTAAAGTGTATATTAGGGTGGTCCTTATTTTTTCGATTTTCGAATCTTCCTGGTGTCACCCCCTTATTTTGTTATAATGACCAAAAAAATGATCTCCACCAAATTTTAGCCAAATCGGTTAATATTAACAGGTGCCTCAAAGCACTCAAAGTTTCTTATACAATTAACATGGGAAAAGTATCGTCCAACTTTAAATGCAGGTATTTTTTTATATTTCACCGGAGACTATGTTAAAAAAACACATCTAAATCAAAATTTTGTTTGCAAAATTTACAAAATGGCGAACCCCTAAATTTAACCAAAATTACAATTTCCATATATTTGCACGTGGATCCTCGCGGGAATTTTCACACATATATTCCCACGAGTAATTTTGCATTTTTACACACAAAAATAAAATTCTGTCACATCCTCTTAAAAAGGAAAATTCAAAAACTGAATATTGAAATCGCACCCTTTTTCACGCCCAGAGGAATGCGTGATCTTGATAGAATCCAAATTGAAAAATTAATCTGTGAATGAGATCTACCGGAAGATTGTGTTGTCAAAAAAGACAAAAAAAAGGAAGGTGACAGCCGGCAGTTTGGGTTCCTGGCCTCGAAAGAGGTCTGCCATATATACAATAAATATATGTACATATATATGTACATATATATGTATAGAGAGAGGTGTATAGGTGCAGTCTACAGTCTAAACCGTCTACACGTCAAACCCGAAAAATACAATTCTAATCCGCGTTGAAATCTAAACGGTTGCCAATCATTTCCGGTTCTCGGATTAGTCGCACGAAGTCAGTTGCATACGAGAAGAGCTTTCGAGGCGTGAAACTTATTTGCAGGGTTCTTCCATAGTCCATATAGCCATACCCGCCGACAATCATAATGGCAAGACTGCTTAAGCGGATTATACGCGTCGTTCGACTCGTACACGCGTCCAAAACGACCGGCTTCAATTCAAAACTGCGGATCGAGTTTTCACGCTTTTTGACTCCACACCGCTTTCGTGAATTGGAGATGAAACCGTTCGACTTTCTGAAAGATACGAGTGACAGGATCGTCCTTTATGTGATCACTTTGATCTTTTCAAGTGAGATGAGAGGAAGTGCGAAAAAGGCAGAAAATCGTCATTCAAGTCGAGACGATTGAGACACTTTTTCTCCCGCATTTAAAAAAAATTTAAAGCAATTTGCATAATATTTTGAAATTATAAGACAGATAAACCGCATTCGAATCGGAAAGATTGACAGAGTCGAGACATTATGTTTCTATTAAATAGTAGGTATATATTAAGGTGACCATTCGTCCTGTATTTCGCAGGACAGTCCTGTTTTTCAGAAATTTGTCCTGTTTGTCCCGCAAAACCTTTTTTTTTTTTATAAAAACTAGAAATTAGCAGAAAACGAAACTCAGGAAACAGAAAATCGTAAGAATGAAAGAGACAGTGAATTTATTTTGTATTTCTGAGTTATGAAAAAAAAATTTAAGAAAATTTGAAAAAATTTGTTATTTTTTAATTTACACCCCCCCCCCCACCCCACCCCACCACTTAATCAGTTAGTGTCCTGTTTTTGAGCATTTCAAATATGGTCACTGTAGTATATATATAAAGCTGAATGTTTCTATTTCCGAAACACAAGTATTCACGAAAAGTATTATTACGGAAAGACAATTTGGTGAACAGAATCTGTTTATAACACCCCTCTATACAAATGTCGTTAATGATAAAACGCCATTCTTATTCTAAATGAAGAAAAGTTATTATTTGCGATCGTTCGATAAATGTATTATAGTTGAGTAGAATAAAGGTCAGATCTATGATATGACAATTCCCTAAAATCAAATGGCCTTCAACCAGGAAACCTAATTCAGCCAACAAAACATCATTTACACCCACCACAAAGCACATACAACTCATTTTTCACTTTTCAGTTCCCGATCCATTAGCTTTCCCTAGTCATTTTGGGGGAGGGTAAAAGGCAATCGCTTGTAATAATTTATAGCCGAAAGTATAGTCTAACATCGACATTATCGACCGTGGCAATTATACATTGGTGACATTTCTCGTAATCACCATAAAGTTAATTCTTTATATATGACAACCGCGAGTGTATACATGCAAACGCTTAGCCACGCAGTAAACCATGGCTGATAACGACAGCAGGTTGAAAGGGTATTATTAGGCCGAAAGGTACAGCTCTGATAGCAACTGACATGTATTGATTCAATTATTACATACGCATTTCCAGGAATGCTTCGCCGTATGTCTTGCGAGTTACGCAACGAAACATAACTCATTGCTCGACGAAAATCTTATCTGTTTATATATTTACAATTATACAATATAAACAATATTCTTATGTATACACGCATGTATAATGTATACAAACATGCGTGACCCAATGCCGAGTTGAAATTCAATTTCAGTTGTTAAACTCATCGCTCACGATTGCTAATGACAAAGAGCTAATTAAAACTAGTTGGTCAACTCGTTCTCCGATAATGAGTTATCAGCTTTCCAAATGAATTGGATTAGTTTCTTGTCGTCGAAGCACCTTGTAATTATTTGAAATATATGGAGTTAAAAATCATGCAACTCGAGAAGGGAAGGATAAGGAAAGTCGTAATTATCGAGCAGTAACTGATAAATTATCTTTTAATTAGAAATAAACTAATATTTCAAAACTATTCTTATATATCTTGTCAGAAAAATTGAAAAAAAAAACCTTTAGAAAATTGATGAATCTAAAAGATGAACCTGATGGTGATATTAGTCCAACATTTGTAAACCCGATTGCGATAGACTTCCTGTATTAAGAATTTGCCTTAATAGCAATGTTGGTGAATTTTTTTAAACAAGTGCTCTTAGGCAACCTTTCAGATCAACACTATTAGTGCCGAAAGTGGGAGCCTTTAATAATCATACTCGCCGAATCAAATGGACGTGATGTTCACGCGTGTAACATTCAGCAATTGGTATATTATTCCATTTCAGGAAATATATATGGATGAACATGTATTAGAGATATGCTTAAACTTAGGAGAGTTTGGAATATCTATATACACATATATAAATACAAACACATATTATACAGTATACACATATGCATACATTATACAATAATACAGATAGACATACGAATAGATGAGCCGTAGGCAAAGTGACAGGTATAGACTAGAGAGATGAATGAAACAAATGAGGGTAGATAATTAAAGTGTTGGAGTGCCGAGCTCCAATTTGGGACCATTAAAATCCCTAAACGCTGTCCGACAGGGGCCTTCGGGCCGTTTATCTCCAAAAATATCTGATTCCCAGAGGACCGGTGCTGGTGCCGCGTCCGCCCGACGGACTGGGACATCCGGTTCGTCGCTTACGCTCTAATAGTGTCCTTGACACATCATCGGGCGAGTGGGGTCAAAAAATCCTTAGTCATGAACCAGGTATCAAAAGGCAGTTATAATGTCGATTCTTTTTCTGAATTCGGATGAATTAATGACGAAGATGTAGACAGATTCTGGTAAAGGGTTTTAGAAATCAATTAGAAAAGGGAAAGACGGAGCTGAGCAATTATTAGGTTCTAATATCAATAAGTTTCGCTGATTTTTAAGAAAGTATGTTTTCTACCTGATTCAATTATATTGATGCGGCATGTGAGATATTTTTTAGTAAACTCAGTTATCTGGATCATTCACGGAAAAAAAGGTATGGTTGGGCCAACCATATTTTAAAAATCGTTTAATCAAACTTTCCTCACGTGATAAATGTCTAATACAACATTCTAATTAATTGTTCGGATATATGTGTGCGTATGGATGTGTGTGTGTCTGGATGTCTCCACTTTTTGTACAATTGTCTTTAACTTAAAGACAATTGTAGATAAATTGATGAAATTTGTAGGGTATATTGGCACCAGCAATTAAAAAATTTTTATGCAGATTTTGAATTTTTGTAAAATTGGTTTTTCGACTATAACTTCTCAAATAATGAAAATTCAAAGCTTATGTAATGGAAAGAAAGATTCCTTGCGACGAAACGCATCTATTGACCTGTATGGTTAATGAATTTTATAGAATTTTAGATTATATCGTTAATGCTTCCTCTATGAGGAAGCAAAGTGCTCAAAAATTAGCACAAAAAATATAAATATAGTTAAATGGAACACCCGAGATCGAATTCACAGCTATTTTTTCCGTGTTGCTTATTCAATTTTTATTTTATTTATTACAATTTGAGTAGTTTTACTGTATCCACGAAATAGTTTAAAATTCTAGATTTTGAATCAAATAGATAATTTGGGAAATGTATGAAATGCTCTAGATTCACTACTACTTTCTTAAATATTGCAATCGTCCTCTGGATATTATAACAGATGTTTTAAAGATTGTGTCCATCCTCTGTCTGCCTGATAACAATATTCCAAAGATTGTATCTAACATGTCCTCTCGAATATGATAACAAAACCAACAACCACTCACCATTGGAAGACACAGAAACAGCATCATGATGACTTGCATCACTGTCCTCATCCAAATTGCTGTTGTTCAGCGAATTTCTAGATTGGTGTCTGATGCTGAGGTCCCTCGGGGTCGAAAGTGGACTTCCTGGTGGTTCTTGACTCTGCACACTTGATGGGCTGGAAGCTCCAGCAAGGATGTCAGTAATCATGAACCTTGACCTATGGGGCATCGTTGTAGAAGCATCTCCCAAACTTCTATCCAAACTATTATTGTTATTCCTCGTATCAATACCATTCGAGAGTCTCTCCATTCCTCCATTCCTCTCGACCATGTTTTCTAATCGGTGATTCTCAAGACTTGACATCCTGCTCAGATTTAAACCGTTGCTCGCCACAGTGATGCCACTCAAGGCAGCCACGTGGTGGTTCTGGCGATGGTGATGGACCGTCATCACGGACGATGGTGATTCCGGGCTTCGCGCTCCTGCAGGTGCCTCTGTCGCCACCCCAGGACTCACTAGGTACCTGGGAGACAGAATCTTGCTGATCGTCACTTCAGGAAATGTGCTCTTCAATGCAAAAATCTGATCGTAAATTTCTGGATCTGGTGAACTTCAGGACTTTAGGAGTTTAAAGACCGTTTTGGTTCTATATCATTCCTGATGATCATCAGATTCTGTCGATGTGTTTTAAAAGCTTAAAGGGAAGAAGATTAGGGATGTTAAACGAAACTATCAAATGGAAAGGGAAGTTTTCCAAGAGAGGAAACCGACTGGTACCTTGGATAATTAAGAGGCCTTAATTGCTAATTGGCCACTTAACATAATTGGCTTGTGCACCAGCGCTTTTCACTTCGCTAGTCATTTCCGCTTTCGTTTTCTTGCAACACTACCTCCAATACCGAATGTCCTCGCACAAGATCCTTTCACGTAAAATTGCCAATGCACTACTAATCCTCAAAACACTTGAAATCCGATTTGAGAGTCTCACTTCCGAATCAAGAGTCACACTTCCGGTTTTATCACTAATGAAACTTCAAGTTCCACGAAAAGCAATTGTAACAACACTTTATTTTGATTTTTCCTCAGCACGTGCACTGATTTCCTGCGCCGGTAACTTTCAGGCTGAACGAGTTCCAACGAGAGCGACCGATCGACAAGAACCATGTGCATTCCTGGTTTGAGCCACACTGAACATGAGAAACCGACACCGACACCAACGGAGTTGGGCGGCCATATCGAAGAACTGGCACGCCCAGAGCTAGTCCCCCTTTCAGGGAGAACAGGCCAATGAACGTTGAGACTTCCTAACGAGTGGACGAATCAGAAAATGGATATGCTGCTCTCCCGTGGTGCGCGGGCTACGCCCAAGTAATTTGAAATGTGTTTCAGCAGTAATTCGATATAAAATTGTAGTTAATATCTTTCATTATAGTCGCTCTCGTGGTGGGTGGATAAGGGGGGTCATTGAGGGGAGGGAGGCATTCAGCTCTTATGCGACCGTCTCTCCAAGGGGGCAGAAGAAAGGGTGGTTGAAGGAAAAGAGGGGAAGGAAATTGTTGGAGGTGGAGATATAGAGGTGGGCAGCAAGAGAGTCGCGTTTCTCTCCCCTGCGAATTAACGAATCCCGAAGTCATTCCTCCGAGTCGGTGGTTTTGCCCCACCATCTCCGATGGGTTTTGTTTCCTCTCGCTCGGAAACCTAATAGCCTCCGAGTGACGGAGTCTTGCGACTAACATTAAGATGATCTGATACAATGTTGAGGACGCGCCAAAGTCGTGATTCGCACGATTGCCTTCTTATTACTGAAATTTTTTGTTTGGATTGTGGAGTTTCGGAGAGTTTATGGGAAGAGGATATATAGAGAAGATTTATATTTTTATGTGATCTTGAAATCTGTAGAAGATAGCAGGTGTTTTATAGAAATTTGGTCTAAATATTTATTATAAATTGAAAGTCTTTTTTGTATTTTTTTTTAAATTGCTTCAAATCGGTTTAAATCTTTTTAAACTTCTAATTAAGGGCATGTGATACTTTACCATAAGAGCAAATTAGTTATTACAAATATACATTCATAGTAATAAATATTTTTAATAAATAAGAATCAATAATTGTTATAATTAATTTGCTTTTATGGTAAAGTATCACATGCCCTTAATTCCGTTTTCTTCATAAATAGAAATTATCAATAAAAAATCAACATATTAGGGTTTTGATTTCTTGTAATGAGCACTTTGTTTTTATAAATTTGTATTGTTGATAAATTGTGCGAAGGGTCTCTTTTAGAGGCTTTAAACGTCACTCTACTTCTGTGATGTGATGCGCATGCGAGCGCTCCCGACTTACAGAGTTTAGCCGTTAACTTAACCGGCGTTTACCTTAATCTAAGATCAGCACGGCCTACCCGTACAGCGCCGTAATGTATGGCCGTATGAATATGCATTGGACACGGTACGAGGTATACGAGTGCGAGACCAGATCCCCTTTACGCGTGCACATACGACTTTTATACACACAAACGACCCATGACTGTGTGCTTCCATAGCACATCAGCCACGATTATGGGGCAAAATTACCTCCAATGTCACAGAAAAAATACGCATAAAATCAGTCTAAGCACCTCTTTTATATAAAAATCTTATTCCATAACTACACTCATAAATTACTCTTATATATACAGACTCATTCATAATAAGAAGAGAAAGTACACCAATTTACTATGAAAATTGGAATTCAAGTTATATCTTCAGGAAATTGCATTGAATGGAAAATTCTTTAGTGATCTGTGAAGACTTCTAAAGCATTATTTTGAATGACAAGAATCATGCAAAAGAAATTATGAAAGTAAATGATCACTTTTTCACGAAATTAATTGGAAATGGTGGTTCATTAGAAGGCGAATTACTTTTCATTTCTCGACGCCTCTTTCATGTTTATTTGATGAACGAAGCGTTTCCACGTTCAGGTAACTCGCTCGTTTTACACTATACGTACGTATAGAAATATTTGTACTTACATGCACTTATTGAGCAAAAAGAGACGTGCACTTAGCTTTTTACACTTCAAGCCATGTCACGCCTTGACGACCACATTATAGGCTCCGTTAATGTTTATTTTTACTCTCGCAACCATATATATAGACAGAACATTTTGTCTTTCTTGTGTCATTTGAAAGATGAGTCAATCACTAAATTAGATTTATCTCATTAAGACAGTTTTATAGGAAGGAGAAACAATAAATAATACTGCACTGTTAAAAAAAACTTCAATTACTTTAGTTGAAGTTTTATACAATTACCATAGCCGAATGAATTTTCAATAAAATAGTTGGATTTTCAATATATTTCTAATCACAGAAAAAACGAGGACTGAAAGTGTTTTTTCTCTGACTCTCTAAATCTGAATTAGTGAAAAGTAGGTCACTAATTTACTTTAGTGAAAAATTCTACTAATTGTTAGTCATTTTTGACTAAAACTTTAGTGAAAAGTTGAAAACTTACTAATTGAAATAGTGAAATACAACTAATAATTAGTGAAAATGTTCACTAAAGTATTTACTGACCTACTTTTCCCTAATTCAGATTTAGAGAGAACAGTGTAGTGAAGTTCCTATTATCAAGTTAATTATGGAAAATATGCATTTACGCGTAAACGACATAAGTGCCATATGGGCTTGTTAAAGTGACATGCGCCTTGTATATGTATGCATTCACCTATATTATATACATATAGTTCCAGGACTTGCTGGCACCCTTAAATTAAATGATGTCACCACCCCTAATTTCTATCATTCTCCCTTTCCTACTAACAGCACCGTAGATAATTCGATTTTGACTATAGCAGCGAAAATGATGGAATAATTATTCTTCCTATCATATTGGCTCTCATTGCCGACCTGCAGCTGTTACTTAGAATATAGTAATTTTTCTAAGTAAATATTGTAATTTTTTCTAAGTTTTGATGTTCCTTTGATATTAAGAGGAAATGAGTTTTTAGGGCGTTTTGTCGAAACGAGGAATTCGAGACGCTAAAGTGGCTCTTAAGTCGGTTTTAAGAGGCGGTTGGTCGCTATCAATGCAAATTCCCGGTAATGCAGACTCTTAGATGTAACGCGATCTCTTTTACTGATAGTAATTGCTACTGCAATTCCTCCTTCAACCTTCGAAAGCTTCTGCAGACGATTTCCAGAATTTCGAGAGTAATCGAGTTTTATTCCAATTCAGAGGTATACTAAAAGCATTTTCTTTAATGTCCAATAGTTGAGAATGACTTGCATTCCTCATCCCAACAAAATTTATCTAAAGGGGAAACATAAATTACAGTGTTAGAAATTTCTGTTGTGATTTCACAACAAATGTATTGGAAGTTTATTACCAATACGTATTGTGATTTTACAATACAATGTTGTGAACTCTGAATTGTGAGAAATCGAGTGTTTCATGTAATATGGTTTGCATTACATTATTATTAAAAATCCAAAAATCAGTGGCCTTAACGTCCAAAATTCACAAATCAAGAATTAACTATGACTCATAGCTGAACTGTAACCCAGAAATGCATGATATATGATGAAATTCAATGATACTTTAATTGATTAACTTTCTTTTTACAATCAATGTATTACGACAATTGTATATTGTGGTTTTTTTATTTAGATTACTTCGTCCATAATGCTTGCAATGTTTAACATGTATTTAAAGGAGAATCTATTGTAATATCACAATACATGTTATGATAGAATTATTTTGCTGGTCTCAAAACTTTCTAACCATTTAGAATACTATTATTATACAAATCACTCTTTAAATTAGGTGTGGGTAGGGTTAAATCAATAATTATACTGACCAGAATTTAACAAACAATAAAAAAATTACAAATATATTTTAATAACAAACATTTTTGAATTTATGAAAGAATAAACACTCCAAGCCGAAGTTTACAAAAGTCAAACTCTCAATGTTGTTTGTGACTAATTTAAGGCACAAAAAATTAATTATACATAAAATCAATCTATTAGAAATTGGCGAAGCACTCAAAAGACCATATCAAAAATGATTTATTTTAAACAATCTGCTTGCCAAGAAACTAACACCAACCTTAAATCGGTACAGAAAAACTGCTGGTCAACTTCCAAAGATCCAATTCACAAATTTTATAGTCACTCTTGACTC
>UCOH01010250.1:0-16348 GCA_900474275.1 Synergus japonicus
CTTTCTAATAAGTGCGAATCAATGGTATAAATTGAATCAGAATAGAGTACCATTATAAAATGAACATTAATTATATATAATATTATTTATTGTTTATATTAATATCAAATTTAAAATATTTTACTCCTGAAAAAACAGAACCTTAAAATCTACGTATATAAGAATCGCGCGAAATATTCAAATCATTAAAATAACCAATTTCTTGAATTTCATTCAATTTGCAGATCCAAATAGAAATAAATTACTATTATAATCTATTCTATTATAATATAATCCTAATATTAACATTATTAATATATATAATGGTATTAATATTAATATTCTCCACCTGAAAAACCTAACCTCAACATCAAAACGCATCGAAATAGTAAAATCGATCATTTCTTCAATTTCACATGTGAATCGAGGAGATGAGGAGAGGAGGAGAGGAGGAGATATAAATAGACCACCCGAAGCTTTCCGAAGGCAATCGTACATCTTCGGCTTTTCAAATTCAGAAGAGGAGAAATTGCTGCGCGCGCAATCATTACGGTCTCCTACTATTTTCACACGGACATAGCCTCTTCATTGTGTGCGAGGGCATCTGATTTCAGATCTGGGCACACTGCTAATTCCTATAAGTCTACCGGCAGAAGAGCAATTCGGCAGTCTAGCTGAGCGAGACTCACCGAGCACATCGGAGAGCTCCCGCCTGGTGAAAACTCATGTACTTATCCTACCAAGAGGAGCATATGTGGTAGGCAAAACACAGACGAAATTGCAAGGCATAGGCGCTACTATCCTTGTCGATTTCCGTACTCTTTTATATGAAGAATTGTCAACGCTGAGGCGCACCTGTCGTTGTTAATTCTCATGTAAGAGAAATGTCATACTATAGTAGCTACTATGCTTAATATTTCTTAAACGTAACTTCTTCTCTATCCGTACACCGTTTCTCCACTCTTTTCCCTCTCTTTCGTAAGGTGTACGATTTCTATAGTCAATAGGATCGTCTAAGGCTGTAGAAATCCAGGCTAAAATATTAATAAATATAAGCGTCTATTATTAATATTTTCCACCCAAGAATACTTCTCTTTTCTATTCTTAAACCGATTACTCCACCGAAACTCTAATCCGCAAAAGTCAATAGTAAAAAGGAGTTAATTAACACTTAACAGGTGCATCTGTAAGTGAATAATTAAACCGGCGGGTAGCATTTAATAGGCGCATCTATAAACGACGATCCATAAAAAGTACTAAAGACTACACAACCGATCCTTACAACTTATCTTCCTATTCGTCCACCCTTCTTCTACCGTACCGTAAATTCCGTAGAAGTGGGAACTAAGAAGTCGATAATATTGTAATCCGTCGATTCGTTCTTGTATATCTTTATACATTTTAGAAATTATATTGTCAAGCATAAATCTGAAACGCCGTAAATTATGCTTTCAGGAAGAGTAACCGAAATCCGTAGACTTTTCGCCTTCGTTCAGACAAAATTCAACTTGTCACTTTCATTCAACACTCACAGCCAACAAAAACAACCACACAAATTCTAAATTCATTCTTTTGTTGTCTATTTAAATTCACACAGTTATATTTGTCAATTTATGCTTGATCTATCCATGGCTGGTTCCCTATTTTCCCATTCCAAACTTAGTGCCGTTTCTTTAAAATACCTAGGTTCTATGGTTTCTCTATCCGGGTTTCTTATTTCGGTTCTATCCTCATTAAATTCTACTAAACGTACCTATTGTCTATCCTCTCTCTCTTCGTTCGGATTATTATCTTTTAACCTCACATACTCGCTTTCTAAATTTTTAAGATAACTGTCCATCGCATCTCTAGCTGCTCGCATTTCCTCTAAGTCTTCCCGGGTCAGTCTACCTTTCTGTCTTAGTTTGGAGTAAATTTTTTCTACATTGTCTGTTACAGTGTCTTTGTTGGTGTTAGAGTTCAGGCTGCTCTCTTGCCTTAATCTGTCAGAGTCTTTCACTGTTGGTCTCTGAGCATTTGTCAGAGTTTGAGTTTTTGTTGAAGTTAGAGTTTTGGGAATAGCACCTAGTGCTCTCCTTTCGTTTAGGTCTGGGAGTCCTAAATAGTCCCATTCGAGTGTTTGTCGTTTCGTGCTAGCGAATCTGTCTTCCCTATTTCTTAGCGCTCCCAGTGACAGGTCTGCATCATTTAATGTAAACCGGTTTCCTACATCTGAGGTTCTATTTCGCGAAAAACCCCTACCTCGCGAACTAAACCCTTTATTTTCTAGAAGCACTTCTGTATTTTTCGGCGTATTTAAGCTTTCAATATCCATAGCTAATTCCTCTAGTTCCTCACCTGTCACTTAACCCGTCAGTCTGTGCTCAGTCTCCGCCATTTTGCTTTTCCCCTTCCTGGACCTAAGAACCATTCCCCCTGATACCATGCTAAACTGGACTCACGATTATCAACTGATCGATTAGATTTTATTTGCCAGCCGGTAGTCAAAATTTTATTCAATTTTATTCTCAAATATTACTACAACACTCAGGTGTCCGAAATTTCGGTCGAAATTGTCGAGGGACGTTTATTTTTGGTGATACCGCTCAAACTAAGCTACGAGTCACCCGCTTCGACCCTGCTAAACCCGCTTCGCGGTCACTTCCCCGCTTCACCTGTCAAAAATTTCCCCTGACCGTTGCTACTTTCGCCGATTTAAAAATTCCTATTACTCTTACTTCGCGTCACTTTTCACTTTATTCGAATTTCCTACCTTTTTTCGAATTTTACCCCTTTTTGGGTTTTTTCTATGCACTTTGCACTTTTTTCACCACGGTTCTTTATCACATTTCCGGTTTCGAATTCTCGTTTTCCTACGCGAGCAACGCGAAACTATTGTTGGAGCACACACTTAAAATTTTCTAAAAGTTCATTGTGCGTGTGCTGTATGTAGTGAATGTTGATGGAAGAATATCAAGGAGTTGATTAAGATCACCACAATTAACGATATATTACAAGCTTTATTGAGTTGGATTCAAAGACGATCTAGTGGACTGTATTTTCTACAAAGTTCATTGCTTTCAATGCGCGATAAAATAAGCCTAACACAGGATGAACATTTTAACACCCGGACTATTAGATCACGTATCTAATCAATGTTCTCAACACGTTAAACTTTAACCACATTACAACTTTCACAGGATACAATTATATTTATATTTAGCGTCTACATGGAAAAAAAATAGTACTGGAAGAATTACCGAACTATTCCGATGTGGCGGATATGAGAAAAATTCGGGAGATAATCTAGAACTTTTCGGTAAAACAACTCGAACTGTTCCAGAAGAATTACCGAACTGAGAATAAAAAAGTCAGAAATGATAATTACGAATAAGTTCAATATAAAGTACAGAATAGTAAGATATTTTCTCTAGAAAAATTCAAGAGAATTTATATTTCCTCTGTAGTAATTTTTCGTCTCCTACGATCGGGAGAATTATAGTTTTCGTTCCCTGAAAATTCCCGAACTCCACAATGTTTGAAGTACACATACGTAGCAGCGCGCCACACAGTGCAGTAAGTTGCGTTAGTGTATGTGTAAGAGTTACATTCTGGCGTCCCCGGTATAGGCGGTATCACAAAATCAACAAACATATATATTTAAAATCATTATTAATTACACAAATTACGAATTTGCGAATTTTAGAAATTTCTTTTAGCATTTCATTCATATGGACGATGAAATTCTAACTTTCATATTTTAGTCTATAGCAGAGTGGATAATCCTCTTGCTGCCATTCCGGAAACCTGTGTTCGATTCCTGTGTCATTCTCTAATCCAATTTTTCTGTTTCAGCTCCTCAATATAATAAATTATTCAAAAAAAAAATATATATATATATATATGTCTATTTATGTTTAAAAATATAACATGTATTTAGTTTCTAATGTGTGTAATTATAATAAAAATAAACATTTAATTTGTATAAATCATAAAGCAAATTCTAAGATTCTACCTTATCCGGCGTAGGTATTCTTACGCTAAATATAGTAGCGCCACTCTATATAAATTCTATGTTCTGTAAATTTTCTGACGATCAATTACCTATTTAAATAATTCAAATTTCCTAGCAAACGAAGAGATGATAGCACATATACAATTCAAATATCGCTTCGCGACAACTATAATCATTGTTTGGTTTTCACTATTTTTCTTAACTTCACTTCGCCAAATTCTTATGCCTTTTTGAGTTTCTTTTCTTTTTTCACATCACCAGAGACAAACCAAAAACTATCCTTGGAAGGTTGCACTTCGCTTTTTAAATCCAATTATTTCTGAAAAGCGCAAAACATACCACGGGAAATCACAATTCACAGGTACTATTATATTCTTCTCCAACAATGACTTCTATAATTATAATTGTCACCAATTTTTTCTTCCCCATGCAGTTTTTAAGGATTGTGGGTTATTATGTTGGGCGACAGGTATAATCTTGGTAGATTATGCTAAAAATGGGTGGAAAGGGGACAGGAACTGCCATGTGGGTGCGATAATAATTAATGCAGAAATTACCACTTAATTAACAAGTTTATTTACCGTAAATGATGCTCCGGCCAAATCCAAAAAAATACAGTAGAAAACGAAGAAGAGTAACAATAACTAATACGGTACGATAGCTGAGCTGTCACCGTGCGCTCGCCAGCTGATTCGAAGAGAAAGAGAGTGAGGTGGCCGAACGACAATCGTAGCACCGCTGCTCGCCGGTTCGAGCTCCGCTCCCAAGCCTACATTCAGGCAACCAAAGTAACAGCCATGTTACACCCTTTAATGGTGTTTCTGGTCCTAGATAGTTTGCAATAAAGCAATGAATTTCAGTAAATAAAACATGTTTCAGTTATAGCAGTGGAGTCATAAAATTCAATTGCAAAAATAATAGATACATTTAATATAAATTTGAAATAAATGAAATAAATATTAGTAAATAGTACCTGTAATTAATAGTCTTTTCTCTCTCTCCCTCTCTATGTAAGGCCATTATGTTGTGCAAACGGCTTCATTATGTAGGATTTCCTTGTGAAAATTGCATCCCCAATAAAAAATATGGCAAACTAATGTTAGAACGAGAAAGAACACAACTATCAGCAATATCGGCTACTCCATGTTACAGCGATTTATACAAGTCAGTGTTCTGGAACGCAGATTCGTGACTATTGGAGCCTGCGAAATATATCATTTATTTTGTTATTAATTTGGTGAAAATTAAAAAATAATAAAAGAGACTTAATCTGCAGTCATACAATTTAACTCGCCTTAATCTCTGATGTCGACCCACGTGAAACGATAAAAAGCATCGGAAATTCCTAACAATTTGAAACTATTAAATTTCTTGTAGTTATAATAAAGACTTCCTGACTTTGGAGGAGCCTTTATCCTGATTTCCTTCCCGACAAGAGTTTCTAGGTAATTAGGAAAATCCCATTTTGCACGAAAACCATGTGCAACTATCTTCCATTCTCTAGAAGTTTTCCAGCGCAAATACCTTGGCAACAAAAGTTCTCATATAAGTGGGCACACCTCAGCAATTATTCTGTATACAGTGCTTTTTATTTACCACAATTATTATAATAATTATAAAAATGTAATACTCTTTATAACTTACTGTATTGTGACATCCAATCGAAGTTCCTCATGATCATTATTCGTGTAAAATATAAAAATATACTTTCGTTCGCTCAGTCTCATTATTCCTGTTCTCACAATATTTGTAGTACATTTAAAGAACTCGTAACCAACGATGCATCACAAATAGAAAAGTTATTTCGTCCAACATTTTGAACAAAACAGTCTGCCGCAATACCCTGTAAAAAGTACCTTATAGAAAATCATTACTAAAATATATTAATGTAATCGAAAAAGATTCAAAATCTTATAGTTTAAATCTAAAGGAACATATTTCCCATCAAAATTGAGACTCGTCTGAAAAATGCAGAAAAACAATAAGACAAAGAAACTATGGCGATATTAAAAGATACTTACTTTTTCCTTTGTAAAATTCTCTTCCTTTATCAACGAAACGTTAATTGCAAGAAGTGCAAGCCCTTCAACGAAAATCGAAAACCTAAATAAGAAACGCACAAAGCGAAGTACACGTTTTCGGCGTATCTCATGGTCTAACGGTTTATTTCAATCTTCACCTTCAGTGAAGGCTTCATTCATCATTTTTCTTCTGATTACCGGAACGTCGGAACGTGAATATCAAAAGTACTCGACATTGGGCAATACGTTGCGCGCGCATCCACCCTTTCAACTGGCATAATGTCAAAGTGCCACCGCCACTAAAATGCCAGCCATTGTGGACAGACTCTAATACAACCAGATGATGATTCAATATGATCTTGAACTAACTTTCTTATCTGAAGATCAGCTTTATTTTCAAACACCTTACCTCGCATGTCTGGTGCTGAAAAAAAAATGTAAGAAAATTTCATTTTTGTTTCTCGGTAGAGCCGGACTTCCTTTAATTGCCATTTTTGGACGTGACTTACAATAAACATATGTTTGGTTTGTAAACCACGAGACCGAACGCGCGCTTTCCGCGTGCGGGATGAATTTATTTTTAATTTAAGGGATTTTTTACAATGTAAAGATTAAAAATTTCCCGCGTCGGCCTCGATTATCGATATACGACGCGTCACGAGCTGTATTGATCAATAAGGAATCGGGTCTACGCATTTCAACGTTGCACTTTTCGTTTATCGATACGTATGATCTTTTTAGAGTAGGATTCAAATTTCAATATTCTGCATTTATCTTCTCACGCTCGTCTAGTTTGAAATTCTCAGTGCACTTCAGTCGACACTTCGAACTACAAGGAGGTAAAACAGGATGTTTTGATTGAAGTGATACTGATGATTCAGACGTGGACAGTATTGAATTCAATGAATCTTCACTATTATTTAAATTTCCATTCAGTGAACAGTTATCTATTTCATTCGAAAGAGCTGATTTAAATGATTCTTATGTGCAAACTTTAGGAATTACGCTATTGAAGTCATCACTGTGCCCTGTGCCTATACTCTCGTCAGTTGACTCAAACTTTCCTGGAGTTTTTTCTGAAGTTTCCTCAATTGATATAGATGATCCAGAGCTGAGCAGTGTTGAATGGAAAATATTTTGAGAATTTTTTGCATTGATTTCAGCATTCTCATTTAGTGAAGTATCGCGTCAATAAGTGTGAGAGTCTTGATTCGTATCTTCGAATTTCTTCTAAATTGCCAGTTTCTGAAGAAAAATTAGTGCGAAAATTTAGTGACCATATTTCCTTCATTTTGTCCATATTAGAATTCATATTAAAATAATTATCGTTGTGTAGAATCAATGGGATCCAGTGCACAGGAGTTCCTTTGATCGAAAACTGTGACGGAGTCATGCTCATGTAAGTAGTATTAAGAACATTAGAATCATTCTCATTTTGCGAAATAGATGAAGGAATGTGCTTAGATTCTTCTGTAATAGAACAATGTGACATCATGTTCACGCCATCATGCTTGAAAAATACTGTACACTCGAACTTCCCGAATTTCACCGATAGGTTTCTCACTAATCACATTAATTACTGCGCATGCCATGGCACTCAGCATCTGATTGGTAGCTATTGGCGCGCAGTTTAAAATGCTGAAAAATACGCAATACGTATGCGCAATTGGTATGACATTTGAGAGCAGGAATTTGGTGAAATTCGAGAGGGTTTCGGTCTTGATTTCGTGAAATTCGGGAGATTCGAGTGTAATCACTTTCAGGCTGCATAAATAGTGAATCTAGTACATACTGCACTAGGAAGATGTTCATGAAAAGCCTGTGGTGATGTATCCAATTATTACAGTAATAATATTATCTGTGGTGATTATTATCCAATCCGTCAAGATTTATCAAATTTATATTGCCAATTATCCTATTCTAAAAAAGACATGCGTTTCAGACATGGATGTAAGAATATATGGATGGAGCGCAAGCCTAGGTGGCCTTTGACCAAGTAAGTAAGGGGGGAACCTGTGTACAACCATATTACCGTGGGAAGTTTCTTGGCTTTCAATTGGCTGAGATTTGAGTGCGGGCTTTTAAAATCTACCTATCATAAGCCAAGCAAAAAATCAGCCAATTGAAAGCCAAGAAACTTCCCACGGTAATATGGCCGCTCTATGCCCCCTTCGCAACTCAGCTGGCACATCACCTTTGCCTAAGTCGGGACTTTTGACCATAAAGATATTATAGATAGAGGAGGCATGCCTATAAGTGGAAACGTGGTCTGGATAGAAAGAAAAAGGATGAAGTAGGTATTGCTGTCTTTGTCTACTAGACACGCGCATGCATGACTGTTGTATACAACTAGAGTTCTTAAATTCTCGAGAACTTAAATCCAGGTTATATGACCGAGAATATGACAGAATTTATGAGAATTTAAAAGAATTTAAGAGAATTTAAGAATTTAGAATTTTTAGAAAAATTGTTATTATTTACATTATTTGCATGGTTAAATTTCAGTTATTTATTAGCTAAGGCATATTTAGGAATGTAAAATATGCAAAACAAAAGCTTACTAATTAACTAAAGCCACAAAATTCTTCTTATAATAAACGTCACTTTATAGGTTGTGTTAGACACTAACATAACCTATGCTCTGCATACATTTGTGACAGTTTTTTCATTTACAACTTGTGTAAAGCTCATTAAGAAGTAATAAAAACATGTAAAAACAGTTTATTACACTTTATCGATTAATTAATCAATAGTTATCTCCCTTGTCATAAAAATCTCTAAAATCATAAGTTCTCATAAATTCTTAGAGAATTTAAGTCTCGGTTATATTCTCATTCTCGTTACCGTTCTCGAAGTAATATAACCGATTAAGAACTCTATATACAACAGCTTCGAGAATCTAACCTGTTACCTGTACCTCAATGTCAATATTATTAACTTGAAGTATTATATCATTTGGAAATCTGTAATAAACAGAATATATTTTAATCTACAAACATTATGAAGATTTTATTTTTTTAAGATACAGTACAACCTCTATAGTAAGACCCTTCATAAGAGAGCTAATGGCCTTGATGAGCTCGGAAGCTTCCCCCACTACAAACTCTACTCACGCGATGTCCAGAATTGGGCGCAAAACCTCCAGAGGAGAACCGCCGCCAAACGCAGCTTAATTACAGTTTTTTCTCATTGAAACTGCTTTTATTAAATTATTTTTCTAATTTGAGTATTTATATATATATATATATTTCGATGAAGTATGCTTAACGGTGTTGGAGCATTTTCAAACCACTAAAAATTGATGTAGACTTTACTCAAATCCGCCATTGTATCCACATCTTACCAATACGCGGTGTTTGAGGTCGCAAAAATGATGTGTTTGAAGTGTCGTTTTTTTTTTATGGACAATCTTTTGGTTGTACGATAGGGGCTATCTACTTATTTTCTGCAAAAAGAAATTTGTTTGGCTAAAAAGTTAATTTTTACAAGTGATGAGGCGCGGGTTGAGGGGTGCGGGTAAACAGTACTTACATTTTGCCAAGTCCCTGTCCGAGCAAAAAAGGCACAAAACTTCACTCCAAGGGTGCTTCACTCACTCAGAAAAATTTTCCAAATCTCGCTATGCACTTCAAAGCCCGAGCACATACGAAAATCATGTAAAAAAAGAAGTTTGAGAAATCGCGTACTACACATGTGCTAGTTATACAAAACAACATTATAATTTAAGTTTAAATTTAAATATAATATTGTATTTATACATATTGTATTTATGTCCACTTTTATATCTGAATCCATTGTATATGTAATCGAAAGGACGCTGCTTATTCGGCTTCTTCATCGCCGCCGGCCGCAGGCTCTCCTATAAAGGTTTCGTACCCAAACACACATTTTGCACACACGCGCAATTTCCGAGCTCGAAGCCCTGGAGTGGGAGCCCCCTATTTCTCAGAATTCCTACCCCTAACCGCCCGTGGTGGCTCTCCTATGAAGGTTGTACTGTACTTCATTTCATCAATGATCATATTTAATCATTTAAAAGAACATTTTGTTAGCAATCATTTTTTTTTACTTACTTATGAAAGCTGCGACTCGTGTCTCCAGATATTACTTCTTTTTTGCACATAACACAATAGATAGTCATATTAAATGAATTCTTAAAACATTTTTAAATATTTTTCAAGTTAATAAAATTGACATTGAGGTACAGGTTAGATTCTCGCAGCTGTTGACCCTGTTGTCTTCTTCTTCTTTATTATTCTTCGTTGGCTAGTGCCTGCTTTTAAAAAGCTTTGCACATACGGCCATGATCAGGTAAGTTTCGTAACTATCGTAAGTCCTTCTCTCTTTGCGCCATCTGCAACAAAGGTGAAAAGGCTCCCGACCAACGGGGCAACAGGGTGGGGAACCCCGCCCGTCGCCAGAGCAATCCGCCAACACAGGACCGCATCCCCATCAGACGGTAACGCAAGTCATCGGTCCAACCGGACCAGTGCGCGCGCAGGCGGTAAAATTTGAAAATTTAAATTTTTAAATTGGCGAGTTTGAGAAATCTGGAAACGTGAGAAACTACTTTAAGACAAGGAGTTATTTACAAATTGATCAGAACGAAAGGGGGGAGGCATTTCAAGGCTTTAGATAAAGCTTTAATGAGATTAGGTCGGAAATTTTGAAATCTGGGGCAATCCCAGAGAACATGATCTAAGTCCTCCTCGACATCAGGATCACAAGGACAACCAGCGGAATCTACGATATTTTTGCGTGCTAAACTGGCATTTAAGGCGTAATGGTTGCTTCTCATGCGACAGAGGGAGACGATCCATTCTCTTCTTGCAATAGAGGAGGCAAACCATGGTTTCTTACGTTGTTTATAGAAACATTGGGTGTAATGTACACCTTTTGAATTGCCCATAGCCAAGGAATCCAGCGTTGTTCTTAATTTCGTCAATAATGAAATCAAGGGAAATATCGCAAATAACTCCCTGGCATGAAATGAAATTCGCGGGGATGAATGCTATTAATCCGTTTGTTTTCAACGTGGTATCGTCTAAGAGTCGGTTAGCAGCATTCCGGAGTTTAGCGAAACTGTTACTTTTGCGAAGCTTTAACGTCTTTTATCGTGTTTTTGTAGGTAGAGTTGAAGAAACGAGCTAGAGTCATGTAATTTAGGGGTTTTTTAGCCTCTGTTGAAGATTGGTCGCGTTGAATTAGAACTTTACAGTCGCCTTTGAGGCTTTCACTGTATCGATGGGCAGTTGAGGGGCCCTTCTTGTTGCTATTGGGGTTGGTAGCGATGTGATTTATTTTAACATTAATATTAAATGGGTCGAGATCTCGAGTAGTGTCATCCTAAACGATGGAATCACGCTTCGCGGGAGGTTGAGCTAGTTGAGTAAAAGACTCTGACAGCTCCGGTCCGCACGTTTCCATGTCCCAAGAGTCATCACCCGGCAGTTGCACATCGGCAGCATCATTGATTTGGGATTGGGGGCTTTGAGACCCTTTCTGGCGTTTTGATTTGTCCGGACTTTGGTCCGAACTAAAGAAATCTACGCGTCTCCTGGACTTCCTGTGGACAGGTTTGGAGAATGCAAGGAGGGCATCCGCGGCGCTGGTGTCGTCGAATTCAAATTCAAGAGGACTTTTACCGCGGTTTTCAGGATTTGGGTTAATCCCTCCCCCTGTGTCATGAATTTCGCCCTGTTCGGAGTTCATGACTCCCAGGCCTAGCGAAAAATTAATAATTTATAATGAGAGATTGAAGGGAACAAGAAAAAAATGAGAAAAAAACGCCCGCGCGCTACACGGCACAATGGCCGACGCCACGCACTGATCTATAAAATAACTGGATACCGGATGCCGCGTAAAAGTGTCGTGACTAATTGAACGCCATTTTGTTTTGGAATTTTGTGCACTTCGGGAAACTTCGTCGCTTGTTGCGGCAACATTCGGTTCGATATTCGAGAATCAATGTAACTTTCGTAATTTAAATTTTAGCGTGAAGAACCGAATGTTGCCGAAACAAGCCATGAAGTTTCCCGAAGTGCACAAATTTCCAAAAGAAAAAGGCGTTCTACAAGTCACAAAAATTGTGTTCCATGCGCTATCCAGTTATTATAGAGATCAGTGCTTGGTGGATAGATATTCACACGCGCTGTCCGAGGGTACAATGAAGTAATGCTAGCTGGGATGTGACTCCCGCTTACACACTCGACAACTCAATATTGCAAAACAAAAGTTAATTAGATTATATCCAATTTTTCCGAACACATATACGAGATTACGTCTGTCTTCACACACGCCATTAGGAGAACTCCTTGACCCTGTTGTATACAACAATCATACATGCGCATGCTCCAGTAGACAAAAACAGCAATACTTACTTCATCCTTTCTCTTTCCAATGAGATCTCATACCCACTTGCACGCGCGCCTATGACATGCCTACTCTATCTATAATATCTCTATGCTTTTGATGGATTCGAATTCGTTGAAGTGTGCTCAAGTGTACACTCTGTTACACTCGGGAAGAATGTCAGAAGTTTGTGACAAAATGTGCAAAGGTATTGAGCATTTTTCCACACACTTCTGATACACTTATCGAGTGTACTCTTATGCACACTTCATCGAATTCGAATACGACATTTGTGCTCCATCCATATATTCTTACATCCATAATTTTAGACACCTTCATATTGCGTTCCTCAGTGCGCTAACATTGGTCAATTTATATGGCGCACGCATTTAAATTGTCATTTCGGTTTTTATAAATGTAACACGCGCGCTCAAGTGCGCGTTTAATCTCGTATTTCAAAAAATACATTTATTTATTATAAAATATACAACATTATTATTATTATATTCTTATTTATTACTATCAACAACGATTTTGCTATTTGGAAATTAATGTAAATACAGTTACAGCGTTTCTCCAATTTCAAACCTTTTTTTTCGGTGTTAGATGTTTTCGGAGAACGCCGTTCCATCTGGTACGGTCTTCTTCAGATCATGACTGCTTCACGCAGCCTTCGATAATTTCGGAAATACCGTATTGTCCCTGTTACGAGGTTCTCTCGAATGTTTCTGTGACAAATTCGACTGTATGTGAACTTCTTGCACCCTGCCGTGCCATTTTGTCAATTGTAACAGTTTTGCGCAACCAATAAAACTTTGCAAAAATTATTTTTTAACACCTTTCGATATTGCCTTTCAAACTTATAGGGTCCCATCTGTCACGTTTGATAATTTCTGTCAAAAAATTGTTCGTCTAACTCTGAAATGATGCATTTGGACGCATTTTTTGTCAATTTTGATCGCTTTTTGGTACTTTATATGCATTAATATATTATAAAACTTTGTTTTTGACTTTTTTTGAGATATTGATCAATTAGAATTCAAAAAAAAAATAATTTCCGTCAGACTAGACGTTTTATACTTCAGCTGAATTAGAGTTGGTCGACATTTAAGTTTTTTATTGACTTTCTTTGATGTTCCGCTGTGTAAATGTTAAGTATTAATATTCCTTTTTTCTCGAGGCCGTATTTTTTTCCTAGAATTCAAAACGCATATTCAGTAAACTATCATGGAGTTTAGAATTCTCAGAAATCGTTATAAAACATAGAGTTTGAATTATAATTTCTTGAAAGCTGTCGTCGAAAAGGCAATAGTGAATAGGAGACATCGAATCAGGCAAGATCTAAAATATGGCTTGCAGGTGTACTCGGTGCAGTTCCAGTAGCTCTGTGTCTCCAAGCGCCATTCCTTTCTATACCAAAGATGGTCAGTCGAAAGTATGTATGATAGTTATTAGAACAGTACGCCGGATATGGGTAAATTGGTGATATGACTCACGTGCAAATGACAACCAAGTGGGTCATTATCTCACTGTTAAATCTTGATTCTCATGAGAAAAATATCAGCGACCAAGAAGCGCCACATATTGGATTTCTAAAATTAAATTTGTTGTTGTAATTTATTTTATAGACAACTTCAGTTTCAATTGTTACCAATGCATCAATTTTAATAATTTATAATATTAATATATTTGCATATCAAAATTTTACGAGTTATGATTACGTTAACATATGAATCGTTCTCTAGGAAAACCCTCTAAGTAGATTTAGGTTTTGACGCAAAATTGTTAAGAATAAGGGCCTTAAGGGGGTCATCCCGAGTGACAGACTTTTTTTAAAGGTTTTTTCCAAATTTTGTGTAATGAAATTAAAAAACAGAGCTTCCAAATTTTTACTATATATTCATACAGTCTTTAGTAGTAACTGTGAATTTTTATATGCATAACTATAATCTTGATCGCAAATTTTATTGAGCTGAATGTACGATTAAAATTTGAAAGCAATCGATTGAACCGTTTTTGAGAAATCATGGTCGCCAGTTTAAAAAATGTAGTTTCGAGAAAAACGCGTTTGAAAGTTCATGTGCAAATTACAGCATGGAATTTTTTTACCACTACTCTGCTATTCCTAGTTCGTAGAGCACCTTTTCCTCTTCTTCTTGGCAACTCCTCAAAAGGAAAATTGTTTCAATAGCTCTTTTTTCCACAATAGCTTTTGTTTCCCACCCTGTCCCGTTGAGCGGTTGGCCGCCGCTTCAAACTCTTTCAATTCTTACTGCTGTAACTTTCAAACGACTTTGAATTTTGGAAAATTACTTTCCGAGTATATTCTATACATGCCCTAGATAGAATTTATGCAAAAAAATCGATTTTTTGAATCCGTCACACGGGATGACCTCCTTAAATGAGTCTGTATTTCGCAGACTTTGTGTAATCTGAAATCATAAAGTGTGTAGTGGACAATATTTATGAGCCATTCCATACAAAATTTACAATCAAAAATTTTTTTTGGCACGAAATATGTTTTTTTTATTTTTTGGTCGAAAATATTGTATACATATTTTTTTATTTCGACATGATATTTAAAATTTCGGAGTTGTGACTTTTCAATCTTTTCACGCTCGAAAAATCTACCTTTAAATATTTGCGAATAAAAAAAAAATATTCGACTAAAAAAATAAGTGGCAGCAGTAAAATTTAGGATTTTCTCTTAGCTTTTCAATAAGCATTACAAGAAATTCATTAGACCAATTGTTTATAAAAATATGGCCTATCTTTATAAACAAATAATTTTTTTCAACTTTGGAACTAATTTTTTTTTTTTTTGTAAAATTTACTTTAGACACTTTAGTCACTACTCCCAAAATTTGGGAATGGACCGTTGAAAATTTTATCTGTAATACATTTTTGAACTTTAGCTCTCGCGCTCGAACCACGCGCGATCGGCCGATCGTACTTACTTCAATGCATGGTGCAACTTGTCGCGCCCTTGTATTGAGCTCCACGCGTGAAGTCATTTTCCTCTGGGTGCTTTTTAGAAGTGTTGAGCAAAAATTTTTCTAACATGTCAGAATCAAAATTTAAACATGTGTGTTGTAATCCCTTCAACAAAGAACATCATACTGGAAAAGAATAGAAAACAAATTTGCGTCATGTTTCTTCTTCGTCGCTTGAAAGATTAGATTGTTTAAAATCTGACGATGTCAGAGCAATTCTTTTTCTTATTGAATTTTATTTTTTTATCAGATTTTTCCATTTAAAATTTATGTTGCTTTTTCAAAAAATTAGACGTGGACGTTAATCTTGTTAGTAGTGACAGATGTGAATCTGATCATTCTGCTGAAGAAGAGGACGATTGTTATTCATTATATTCTGGCAATTCAGACGTAAGAATAATTCATAAAATTATTTATAAATAATTTTATGAATTATTATTATTATTTATTATTATTATCATCAGAATGATCAGATTCACATCTGTCACCACTAACAAGATTAACGTCCACGTATAATTTTTTGAAAAAGAAACATAAATTTTAAATGGAAAAATCTGATAAAAAAATAAAATATAATAAGAAAAAGAATTGAATTACTCACGAAGATTTTTAGGGATTTCCGCCACTTTTTTTCTACACGGTGGACACAAAACATCGTCAGATTTTAAAAATCTAATTTTTCAAGCTACGAAGAAGAAACACGACGCAAAATTTGTTTTCTATTCTTTTCCAGTATGATGTTCTTTGTTGAAAGGATTACAACACACATGTTTAAATTTTGATTCTGACATGTTAGAAAAATTTTTGCTCAACACTTCTAAAAAGCACCCAGAGGAAAATGACTTCACGCGTGGAGCGCAATACAAGGGCGCAACAAGTTGCACCATGCATTGAAGTAAGTACGATCGGCCGATCGCGCGTGGTTCGAGCGCGAGAGCTAAAGTTCAAAAATGTATTACAGATAAAATTTTCAACGGTCCATTCCCAAATTTTGGGAGTAGTGACTAAAG